>DWKL01000030.1:0-30072 GCA_018249415.1 Phareas burnsi | reverse complement strand
CGAAACACAACAATTGCTTCACGGCGGATTATGAGAGCGGCGGTGGTACTTCCCCAGACGAACGATTGTTCTACCACGTTTCAAAATTCCGATGAGCTTATTCAGAATCTATGTAAAAATGACTTATATGTGCCTTTCATGTCCTACTTAAAATACTTCTCGGACATAGTTACTTATTAAAGAAAGGCTTTATTAATATTTTTCTCAACGTGGTAGAACTCTTCCCGATTCGATTCCGAAGGTACCTACGCCATATCTATCTATCGTACTACAGCAGTGTTAAACGCTGACGTGTTCTGGGTTTGAAGAGAGAGGAAGTTACTCGATGTATTCAAATTCAGTCCTCAGGGGTGGCAACGCATCCGTCGTCGACATTAGGATGGACTTCAATCCGATTTGGTTTTGATTATAGATATCCACAGGCGGCAGGGATCATTTACCATGTTCGTTTATTACTCCTATGCTATAAAAAGATCATTCATGACCAGTGCGTGCAGATGCGTTCGTCGGCACAATAAGACGCTCGCTCATCGCAGTCATCGCCTACACTAAATAATGGAATTAAAAATGATATCATCCCCGGCCTCATCTCTGTCTGTCTGTATTAGCGGAGGATTAATTAATACTGGCGTGCGAATTTCTCGTCTGTCTTTATTATTAAATGTTTTATTATGCCGACTGAATTAAGATGACACCCACAGCGAAGGGTCGTGTTGGGTTAAAGTATAATATGTGGTGAGTAACAAACGGATATGCAATCCTGTTGTCGTGTAGTCACTGCCGCCCGTGAATATCTGCAAACACATTTCGAATGGGCCTTAATGGTCAGAAGTTGGTTATGGCTCAATGGTCAGGAATAGTAACGAGTGTACATATGTCTTCAGATGGGACTTAATTGTTTGGGGTTGAATGTAGGTATCCATAAGTTGCTCTACTTTTGTAACTTAAAAAAAATGTTTTGTCTTTACATGTTTTATAAAGAGGTAGCAAGCGAGCTTGCAGTGCACCTGATGTTACTTCCTCATGGACTACTCATGGACATACGTACATCAATAACCAAGGCCAACCTCAGATAGGATTTCAATCTTATTTGGGGTAGATACCCCATTCTGTAGAATTGTTGCTATCCCAGAAGGCTAAGTTGAAATGCCTCGTGTGAATATTATTCACTGCAAAGCAGAACTTAACGTTTAATATTAGTGTTATACGGCAGAAGTAGGGCTGGCGGAAGCGCCGTCGAGCCTCTATAGGTTCTTAGCATAAAATAGCTTCGACCGGCTGCTTCATGGTGGTACGAAGCAGGCCTTAATTACTTCGAGTTACATCGGCTGTTAAATATAGCGAAATACGTAAATTGCATTTTTAAAACCATAATAACATGTGTTTATTTTTGAATCCGTTTGTTGTTGCATCGGGAAGTCGTAATTTACATTAAAACACACAATTGTTGGGTGTGCGGTGCGCCGGTATGTAGCAACGTCGGCTCGCCTCGTTTCACTTTGTTCACTTAAATATTTATATTGAACGTGATGTCAATATTTCCTGACAATTATTTCTTATTTTTCATATTACATTTATTTTTAACTCACGACTTTAATATGTTTTTTATTTTTTTTGTAATTTAATAAATGAAATCCAACCGGTTGAGCACCACCGCCGCATTCGTGACCACTTTACTTTAAGCGGTACACTCGCTCGTTCGGTGCTCTCCGAACATAAACATAAACGAGCCAGGACTTAAATAAGTATACAAATTAAAAACAGCATAACATCCCTTTTTTTAATTTATAAACAATGCACTCTCTTATTATCATAATTAAATCAATAACAATATTATACCTTAAGTTATTTTAATTATAGGTAAACATGTTAGCTTCACATCTTGAAAGTAAATCTCTAATTTTAAAGTAAATTTTAAAATATATTTATATTTTATATCTATTACTATGTGTCACTAAATTATCGAATCTTCCAATTTCAATGGAGATGTTTTAAAAAGTTAAAAAATACACTCGACGATATTATGAAACCTCTCTTTTAGGAAATTCTGTTAAAAATATTCTGTTAATAGTGTTAATCCAAACAATGTTAGTCCCATAAATCTCACGGTAAAGCGCTCCCCGAACGCGCGGGGCCGAGCTTCCCACGCGGCCTTTTGAGTGGCACCAGGTTGTTCAAACGATCTTAAAGTAACCGATATTTGATACTTTTTAAACGATCGGTAACGAGAACGCTTTGGAAAAATATATATATACTGAGTTTTCGAAGAAATGTGCATTGAGTTTGTCCAAACCACCGGGCTCGTCTCAGTTTGTGTCTAGTCTAATATTTTTAAGCTATTCACATTATTTATTTATTTATCACCCTATCACTGTCCCACTTCTGGACTCAAGTCTTGGTTCGAGAATTTTAGTAAGAACTCTCAGATGTATAGGTTTCCTGAGACCGGAAACTTACCACAAGGCTATCACTCCTATCCCGTAGGTATATTCTGGTTGACAGTGATGAAACAATCACTAGCTGTTACTTTAAGTGAAACGCTGTCCCTTTTCTTTATTAGTGACACTTATAACATAACAACAAAATAAACCCTATACACTATGCGAATATTTTAATATTATGGGAACCAGTAATGTTAAAATATATGCAAAACAATCATATTTTGTATAATCTATAGTTAAAATAGGTCAAATCCAGTAAACAGTAGAAATATAATAAATAGGTAAATAACATTAATAAAATTAATAATTACTTTCTGATCATTTGATTGATAATGTTCAAAATGATAACGATGTTGATTAAAATAACACTTAATACTTAAGGTAATATTTTTAAGTAACGCATAAGACCGGGCAGGAAAGTGCAATTTTTCCCCTCACAGTCAAAAATATGTCGTTTCCTTTTCGCTTTCAATCACTTTGCCTTAATTTTTTCAGCATATTCGTATGTGACATTAAGTTCCGTGACAAAAGAATATATTCGACGGTGAGAATAGAAATTACAAAGTGGCCGGAAAGTGGCAAAAAGCGATATTAATAGCTAATTGTTTGTTATCTGTTATATCATCACGTGCGGCGCCTCACAATGAACTGCCGACTGGCTTTTGAGATAATAATACACACAACGCGGCGAGGGCGTTAAGGTAGTTCCAGTTTTTCCTGACAAAATCTTTTTGTCACAAGTTTTATGTAAACAACAAGCGCTGCGGCTCGGCGTTGCCTGTCGGTTATTATTTCATCAATACGAAATAGTGACTTATAATAGCACTGATAGGTTCAGGCCGTATATATGACGCCCTGGGTGTTTTACATCGACTAGACAAAATCCTTAAGGGATAGTGGACAGGACACAGGACAGACTCTGGCTCACTGCTACACACAGCGCAGGCGCACGTGCAATCCGTACCTTAGTCGCAAGATCGACAGCTACCCACCTCTGAGCAGGACTATTTAGGTCTTTGGACAAAGATATCTCTTAATTTTGAAGTGCAGGACCGTTTACGACTTTCATTATATAAAAAATGAATCACAGATCAGAAAAGACCAATAAGACCAACGGCGCACAACGCTTTTATAAATTAATATTAATTATGTAAAGCATCGTAATGAAATATATTCCTGCCGCGAAAATATGTTAAATAGAATTACTGCCAATAAAGATTATAGAATATTGCATAAAAGGTTCACCGCTATCTAACAAAAAACCACTAATAAATTAAAACACTTAACAATTAATTTAACCTTGCAACAGCATTAAATGCTACAAAATATTGCGAAATTTTACTTATATGTGATAAAAAAGTGCGTAAAATCAAGTTCATTACGCTATTACCTTTTAACACGTGAATAATATGCTCCTCACCTTGAAGTTCAGTTACCATTCGATTTCATACTTATTGTATCAAAATACATTTAATCATTACAGTTAATCAGGATGTAATATTGGTTTATAGATAAGTGATTATAATATATTTTGTTACACGGACGGTGATTCACTTGAAATTATATCAAGATATGAAACAAGTTTCTTGCTGTGATTTGAAAAATCTTTCCAAGCACATATACATGTGTATATTTACACAGTAATAAAACATAAAAACGCTCTTTTTACTTTTGTTGATTGTAAGAGTTTGAACATATTATGACCGGACTTAACATAATCTACTATTCACTCCAAATTAATTAATTATCTTCTATTTCAAACCATATTTTTTTTATATACGTAGTAGCGAAACCGCGCGCGGCACCTCTATTAACCACAATAATATAATTCTGTCCTGGAAGCCAGGTCGATAAAGCTGGTATTCCTGCAGATCTTGGGGCTGTATCGCGCACGATAATAATATATTATTGCCGTATTATATTTACACGGCATTCATCCCTCGACTAAGTGTTATTGATTGTCGGCCGAGCAATCATTCCTTCTGCCCTTTCTATTTCGAAGGACTTGCGCGATGCGTGCGTCTTCTGCTCTTTTCTAACCCCTAATAAAAGGGCGGGAACGAGTGAGAGGGGCGATAGTGAGATTGATTCACGTACTGCGGATGCTGTGTCGTGTTTATGCTAAAGGGTAGTATACGTTTTCGGTTTGGGTTTTTTTATTACGCACACGTTATGTTGATTTTATATACTATGTCTAGTTCCGTATTTTTTAAGAATAAATAAATCTCGCGGTAGAGATACACAAACAACACACGAAAGCCCGTTAAGTGCGCGAGCCCCACACGCACAATGCGTCCGGTTGCGCAATCCTCATAATACAATAAAACACATTTTCCAAGCAACAAACTAAAAGTTGTGTAATATGAAACTTGTTTTTCTTAATTCGAGATACTTATTCTCGGAGTACTTCGTAATATTTTTATGCTGTGGTACTCGGGATTAAATTGCTTCATATAAAAATAGTTATGTCATGTAGACGCGGCTTTCATAACACGCGTGTGGTTGTTGTTGAAACTAGTTTTGTCCTAATACGTATACCTAGGTTTTACGAACAAAATAAAAAGTATAAATAATAAAAGAATAAGATAGAATTTTTTATTGTAGATAAGATTGGAAGATCCTGAGATCGGTCACAGCTATCCCGAGGGCTAAACTGCATTGCCCCGAATACGTGTGTCGGTCTTACAAATGGGACTTTATTCCTTCCGATAAAACGACAACAATGCAATGGTTGCTGTCAAAAGAAAATTGCTGTCAGCAAAGCGGTCATTGTGTAAAAAAGGATTTTAGTTAAATTAAAATTACTACCCCGTAATACTTTATATTCTATTGTTGCCACAATGGCTTAAATCGTTATTTCGGGCGAGTGATTCAGTTAAATCCAAATTGTCTCAATTTTGAACTTGACCTTCGCTTGGCTCCCTCTAGTGCAACGCCGTCCACTTTCCCACATGTTCCGCGCGGGTCTACGGCGAGCAGACTTGCTTCAGAGCGCGCAGACTGAGCGGGAGTGTGGAGCAGACCGTCGCGGTCGACACATCCTACGAAACGGCTTTAAACACGTGTTGTGATAGTTGTATAAAAAATAGTATTTATTATGAATTAAAAAACTGTTTGAAATGTCCATAAGCCGCGCGTTAGCTTCAGTGAGAGTATAACCGCGCTGAAATCGCTAAGTGGAGGCTTCCGTAAACAAAACATTGACTGGAAACGAGAGTATTGCTAAAGAAATTTCCTGGTTATTCTAGTGATAAAATAAATGAAATTTGATTTTAAACTATCATACAGATCCTTGTTAACAATTGTTAGTTTTAAATCTAGAAAAACATTATTAAACTTTCTTGGTTAAGTTGCAAATTTGTATGAATTTCTTATTAGGTTCTGTTATGCCTACCTCGCCAAGTAAGTGATTATAATTATATAGTAACCGTGAGTTCGTGCTATTTGTCATAAAAAACATATAAATTATACACATTTAAAAGTTCTGCTTACCATTGGATGGATGTTTGGGCGCAAAATTGTCGTAAGTTTTTATTATTATTTTTATTATTAAATTATTTTTTCAGTCACACTTATAATTACTGTACATGTGACATTTTTATTTATCTTCTATTTTTAGGCTTCAAATTGAGACAGTAGTGATCGATAAACGATATTCCGTCTTTTTTGTTTTAATGTAATTTGAGGGGATGTGATAATAAATATGATTCCTGATTTCATGTGTATAATTTGCTTAGATATAATTAGCAATCTGGTTAGTTATTTGCGAGTTAATAAGACAGTTACATGAATGCTATCTTATCACTAAACGTTTCGCCAACAAATGACGGGGCTTAGAGTCGGCGCTATTGCAAATTTGCACTGATAACATTATTATTACGTTCTCCTATATAATAATATATGAATTGTCCCTATTATTAGGTAAAATATTTTTAAAATAGTTTTTAACGTTAAAATTTGACTGTTTTTATTAAATAAAGTAACAATAAAAAAATTGCAGTTATACGAACTACGAATTGAAAAAAAATCTTAGGAGAAGCCAAGACAAAGGTTGATTTATAAATCGTTCAAAAAGCCATCAAAACGATGACCTTAATTTTATAACATCTGTAGTATCCGAATAAATAATTTAAATTGTGTCGGATAAAGCCGACCTCGCATTCAATAATTAGTCCTTAGGATCATTTCCGAAGGCGTATTTGCTCCAAGCCTAAGAGCTACGAATCCAATTAGCTATACGGCAGGTCTGACATTGGGGAAACTTGCAAAACAATTAGGGAAAGTTAGTTCATGGTAATTATTTCTGAGACGCGGTATCGGGACAGTCTCCCGTACGTGGAAGTCAAGGAGGATATTATAAGTGTCTTTGTAAAGTCTTGTTCTTATTTCTATAGTCTATAGTTTCTATAGTTTTTCTAGTCTATAATCTTTCTCCGTTTGCTGTTCTATTACCCTTTACCTGAGCTTTGTCCAGGCTTCAATCGGGTGCCCAAACGTGCAATCTTTATTTAAACTCTGTTTTAAGGTATTAATTAAGTGATATGACATTATTAGAATAAAGTTCTCTTCTTTACCACTAAAGTACCATTCATATCGATTTGGCCCGAAATCAAAATCAAACGGTTAGTTAGAAATCATAGATAAATATTTGATTTTCATTTATGCGGCAGCTGGGCCGGCAGCCAAAGTACGATGAGAACTTGATCGAAGAAAAGTTGTATAATATATGCAATAATCCGTTTTCCATTACACTAACATAAATTACATGAATCTCGGGCGGCTTTCGATAACCTTATCGCGGAAATCGGTTTTCCTCCGCGCATTCAGCTATCAGCGTAGCCGCGTGTGCGGTTAGCGAATACGATAAGGCGGTCTAGGCCTTATCGTATTTGCTAATTTTGCACACATTATGTTCTTTCGCTTGTTTGATTGTAAGATTTCATATTATATAACTCTATGTCAAAAGATATTTCAACGGTGAAGAAAAACATTGTGAGGAAACCTACACATCTTAGAGTTCTCACTAACTTACTCATAAAGGTAAGAAGTTAATATTAGTAACAAAATTGAATTATTCTATTTATATACAATAATTTAATTTTGTTAACTAAAAACAAACAAGAAGTATAACTATAACAATAAACAATTCTTCTATATCCACTTTTTATAATAGAACAAATCTTATTCTAAAATCAATTGTCATCTGTCTAAACACATTAATTATTTTACACTTGACAGTACAACACAATCACACTTATCAGCCAATCTGATAAACATGTTATAATGTGTTTACTGTTGAGTCTAAATCTGTTTATCAGTTAGTTCGCTTTGCAGAACGGCCGCTAATCTAGCGATTATCTCGTTTTCTATACTTAATTTCCACTATGTAATTAATACGTAAAGGAAATTTACGATGATTTGCTCATTACGTGAGCCATCTTTGTGAACCTGAGATAAGTAGATATAAAAGAGTAATACGTTAAGATTAAGATGAGATTCGGCATATTAAATTAATTATTAATTTGTAAGGGATAGAAAATGACATATTTAAGATATTGTAAGAGGGCTTTAAATGAAAATATTTTTTACGCTAAGTTAAGAATCCTTACTTTTGAAATACAACCCCTGCTGTTATGGACCAGAGGTGGAGTTACAACTGTCGAAAGATATATCTGCTTTAGCTCAATGCACAGTTTTGTTACGCGTGGCTGCGACCTTTTTTATGTCCTAAAGCTCCTACAACTGGGGGAGGCTTGGAGCGTACTCCACCACGTTGCGTTATTGAGGATTGGATACATGTTTTAGTGGCAAACCAGTGTCGGATGTTTTCAAACCGCCCAAAAGACTCTGACAAAACTTAACGCCTACTATCCCCGATATTGTTATTCTTAAACTCAAACTAAAATAATTTAAAGGTTTAAATAAAGAATAGTTAACATTGATAAAATATAATTTTAAATACTTCCTTGACTGCGCATTTAATTTTGTCTACGTTAAAAGAGTAAGAAAATCACGAGCAGGCCACTTGGTCATAAGTAGTTATTGCAGCCCACGGACATCCACATCTTACCTTAAACAGGATTATAGTTCGATCTGAGGTCGTACGTAGATATGTTACTGCTGCTAAGGACTAAGATGGTCATCTCGTTTATAAGTGGGTCCAACAACAACCTCCCCAACCCACGAAGTCAAAGCAATCAAAGAAACAGATGAATTATTTCTCGGCGGATTAGAAGAGCGGCAACTATACCTCCCCGGTCGAACTATTATTTAATTACCTACCTTAATGCTTAAACACTGATCTGATTACTGATATTTATGAAATGGTTACGGATTACGAAGCGTTTATAAATCAGCATAGCATACGTGCAGTCGATCCGCAAATGACAAGTATCGCAAGGCTAATGTTGACCGTTGGGGCACGTTCCGGCCGCGGCGGCGACCACCCGAGCGATATCGGAAACTGAGCGTAAGACAAAAACAATGCCAACATTTATCAACGAAATGTGATACTTAAATACGGGTTCGCTGAAATGTTATGTCTGATACAGATTAATCGCAAAAATATTTTCTTTTACCAAGTTAACACAAAACAAAGCTGCTCATAAATAAAATATTCTTAATTGTGAAATGAAACGCGATTTTTATGTAATGTCATAAAATTTTTACTCAAGTATAACTTACACATTACATGTATGGTATAGAATTTATCTTTTAGATGTGTGGCTCAATTTATTATACTTAGGAACTCGACAAAATAGTATTGCATACAAATATAACTATTTCTATCATCGCGTTAGTGAAAAGGTTAAATAGATAAGAGATTTTTGTTTGAGAATCGATTGACTTTATAAGTCGCGTACGTATTACAGTATCTAGGGTCGTAACTTTAGATTTTTGGAGCACTCAAATAATATCGATGTATTCAGATTAGGTTAACGGCTATGCAATGTACTGGTGTAATGGTAAAAAAGTATTTATTATCTAAAGTAAATATTATATTTGGCATGAACTATTAACACGAGCGTGCACACCGTCACATGAAGACAACAGATTCAAACAGCCGTATTTTTACTGTATATATGTATAATACGTGTGTTTTGTTAGTAACATAATTATTAGACACATTGTATAATTATCAACTAGTATTAGTCACACCAAACAAGTACACCGTCTGGCGTGCGTGAACAGGCATTGACTGGTTAAGTTTTTGTGATGCTATTTAATAAAATACTAATGCATCCAAATGGGGCTGTTAGCATTGATATTAGTTCCTCCGCAACAGGTGGCACTAACGATATTGTTAGCGTGGTTAAAGAGTCTAATCTTACAATGAAGTCTCGCGTGAACTTGAGAATTTTCGGTGTGTATAAGTTAAAGTATTCATTATATATTGCCATATTTTAATAGATGGTAGAACTATAGTTCGTACGTACTTTCCGTACCACCATCGTCCTCAGAATCCTCCGTGAAGCAGTTTTTGTGTTTGGGCACACTCACGGTGAGGCGACCATCACAGTCCTTAGAAGTAGTGACGCATCTACGTACGACCTCAGATAGAATTTCAGTTTTGTTTGAGGTTAGTTGTTGGTTTCTATGGGCTGTAGCGACCACTTAACATCACGTGGCCTGCGCGCCCGTTTGCTACTCTTCAAATATACATATAAACTATAACTCTGCTAATCAACAAAGTATTAAATAAAGTAACACTATTTTGAAATGCATAGGGCTTGTTAATCCCAAAACAAACTTAAGTGCTCACCGTCACCCATATTGGCTGGACGTCTATAACGGGATAAAGTATAGTCGAGAGAGTAAGGGTAGAGACGTGTTTCGCCGTCTTAAGTTCTAGGAAGAGATTGAACCAGTAGCAGAATATCCTTAACACCGCTTAATGAGTAGAACGTTATTTTGATTTACTTCTTATATCAGTTTGAATTTTCATTCTCAGGCGTAAAACGAAGAGGCATTTTATATTCGAGTTACAAGCAACTGGATATACGACACCGCCGTTGCTCGGGTTCTGTTTAATAAACAAACTATTATGTGGATGCGTTTGTTATGCTGAATTACGAATGCCTACGCACACACTGGGCCACGACGGGCATGCTTTAACGATTAATTTAGGTAATGTTTACTCAATTGTATTTGGAGAGGCACGTGCTATGTGGCTTCCTGATTTAGGTACTACATGGGTAGCTCGAAAATATCTCACTACAGGTTTTGTCAGATTGTAATTGGAAATTTCTTACAACTAAAAATATACTTTTATATTATAAAAGTATAATTTATACTTATGTGCCTAAAATACACAGAGAGTCTAGTGGTTGAGATTCTCACCTCTCTCGACAAGGGGAAGCCGGGGTTCGAACCCCGTACGCACTTCTGATTTGAAGTTATGTGCGTATGAGAAATTGATTCTCACTTGCGTTAAAGGAAAACATCGTAAGAAAACTCACACATCTGAGAGTTCTTTGTAAAGTTCTTGAAGGCGTGTGAAGTCTACCAGACCGCAGTCGGTAGGTAATATAGCACCTAACACTTTTCATTCTGAGAGGAGGCCCGCGCCCAGCAGTGGTACGTTAATAGGTTGATGATGATACTTAAAATATTTAAAAATCTATGATAATCAAATCGGATGAAAACAAATAATTTAAAAAGGGCGGTAAATATTATAATTGTCAATAAAATATGGTAAATTTTTGTAGCAGGCGTTGGGTAGAAAGGCACAAGTTTTAAAAGCTACCTCTCGTGCCAAAATTGACTTTACTTTAACTTTCATCATCAAGAGATTTAGGTAACAGAAATCTGTGCAGTATCGATAGCAAAGGGCCACCGTCACATACATCCGCCGCCAATCCTAAACACCTATTGGACTAGGTAGCAAGTGTAGGTAGCGCAAATACATTACAAGTCCTAAGTGTTCCGTGTTGTCTAGATCTAGATTTAGATAATTGCTAATTGCATTTATGTTAATTTCAGATCGCTCCGCAACCTGATATATCCTGTATGTTTCTTGTGTGCTTTTTATAAAATTAGTTTACCGCAGTTTTTTGTATAAATGGTAAAATAAATTGCATAGGTACACTCAATATGGCGCCGTTGAGCCCGTCGATGTCGAGGTCGTACAACCAACCGCCGGTTCCCCGACAAAGATGACCTTGGTTGTACAATCATGTATAATAATAATAACACTTTCTACACTCGTAATATCGTGATTACGAATTTTAATTGTCATTCGTTCGTCACGTCGCGGCCTGGGGTCGTGCTCTCGTGACATGTCAATTGGTTTCGCAATCTCTTAATTGTTGAACTCAATCAATGCTTTATTGTAATTATTTGAGCACGCATCGATTAAACTGACTGACATTTAGCAATGCGAGCTAATTAAGTAAGCAGTGACGGTCTAATCACAAGTTGTACGGCCTGTCACGCGGGGAGTCCAGGGAGTCCGAATCCCGCTCGCACTTCTTTATGTATTGTAAGTTGTATTTATTCTAAATTAATTACCACTTGATGTAACGGTGACAAAAACTATATGTCTAACAGATCTCCTAAAAGATCTAAAGGTGTTCAAATCGCCCAGACCACATTGGTCAGATTCCAATTTTGAGAGGAGAACCATGCCCAGAAACTGGATAGTGATGGGTTGATGATGATGTAGTAGTGACTCCGTGAACGAGTAAATGGTTGTAAGTGAAGAAACAATGTTTCATTAGTTTATCAGGCGTATGTTTAATTAGTTAGTTAAATGGTTCTGTACACGTTTTTCTGCCGGACGATGGAAACAATAAACTACCCTGACATACGGGGCGCCCCCGATTAATCATCACTGACTCAGTTGTTGCCGATTGTAGTTTGTATATAGTAGATTGTATATACTATGTCCATTTCATGTAGTGACCGTATAACATTAACTGAATGTTTCATGTTTCTCTACCAGAAACACGTAAACAAGGATTCAGTACAATAAAGTCACCTATTTTGTTATTTTTTATAATAAAATAGCGAAAAATGTTATCTCCTTACCCATGTCGAAATTTAATAAGTTTATTGAACAATATTGAAAAACAAATGCATATTATAGTAACAACGAATATTTCGATGATAAACTGGCATGAAATACCCGGATACTACACACTACAAGTGCTTTGTAAACCATATTATATGTTCCTTGACTCTACAGTATAAATAGTTCACAATAATATTTTTTGTATTTATAATATGTATTAACTTTCAAAGAGAAATTATGTAAGTCATACTTTAAAATAAATTAGTTGAATAGAATTTAATTCATAATTAAAGTAGAAACGAAATAATAATTTTATTCCGTATATAAAAAATATATTTCTATATAGATTGAAATATTATTACATAAAAGTGTGTTTCATCCAAAAAGTAAAGTTAAAGGGGTTGTTTTAGGGTTTCTCTTATTGTCTATTATGTCGTTACACGCGGGCCGTCAGACGAGTGGCGCTACGATCGACACGTCAGTATTAATGAAATTCCGAGCGGCGTATCAAATCGCGTAAATGCGAGCGACATTTACAAACGTTCGGTCGACTGACCTCGTTGTAATCGCTGCATTTGTAGAATAGTGTAAAAACAGTAATGCAAATATTATAATCGTCTTCGTTTTTATCTGAACTTCTACATATTTTCAAGTGTAGAGAACAAATACTTACAGTTAGAAAGTACAGCTGAAAAATGAAACGCCTTAAGTCTCTATTATGTTTGCGGTTTTTTGTATCAAGTTGAAAATAATTTTAACATAATTTGATAACATTATTATTACTGGCAAGCAGTCGGCTTCTCTCACAGTAAGAATATTATAATAAGGATTCCTGTAATGTAATCTCCATACTAATCTAGTCTAAAATATACATAATCTTTTTTATAACAAGTTATATCCGGTTAGAACGTATTGTATGTAGCAGAACTTCTGTTTACATTATTTCCTCTATATATTTTACGTGAACTAACTACACTACAGCGGGTTATATTTAACGCCAACACGACGCGCGCGTTATGGAATTGTGTGACGACGAACTGCTCGTAGTATCCCTCATTATGTATTTGTTTACTATTGTTTAATTAACTGAGAACTTTAGGTGAAGAAAATTTTTAATTATTACAAATGTGTTACCGACACTGTACTTAGGGATTAATAATGTCCGAAGGGCAAAATACCCTTAATACTCGTATATGATATAATTATAACGTCATTATACTATTTATTTATAACATTATTGTTATTATTTATTAACTGGCTCATAATCATCATTATGGTGATCATGAACTCATTACTACCCCACTGCTGGGCACATAACTAAAAAAATCAGTCATGGAATCGAACGCCGGCGGAACTAAGCGGAACGCCGGAATCTCACCACTAGACCACTGCCCCGCTGTTTCTAAACTTCGAATGTGGATGCCTTTTGATGACTAACAAACAATTCGTCATTTCTCTCTACCCTTCAAATTTTTCCGTGACATTTGCAAAGCCTTAAGGCTTATAGTGACAAATATTAGCCTTTCAGAGACGCACGACTTATCGTATTACGCGTTCGGAGACACGCAACTTAATAAATGTTTAATATTTAATTGTAAGGAATGTCTAATAGCGATAGGTATGCTTAGTATAATTTGTCGCACTATCTATTTGAATACAAAAATATAACTTAATGTAAGAGTTTATTTAATGTTCAGTAAAATCCTTACTTTAATACTAGTATTAAGTCATGATTTCTCCCGTCTCTTTTCTGTGGGTAGAACACCAATTGAACTAGGAAAAGAATATTAGTATCAGTGATATTGCGGATAGATATTTAGTTTAGAATTTATTTTTTGAAACGATGGTAAATATGGCAAAGGTAGTACGGATTTTTTTTTTATATTTATAAAGTAGCAAACGCGTATGCACGCCACCTGATGTTAAGTGGTCACCGCAACCCATGAACACCCACATCCAACCTCAAACAACACCGAAGTTCCGTTTGACTCTCCGACCGAAACCCAACAACTGCTTTACGGCGGATTATGAGGGCGGCGGTGGTACCCAGACGAACGATTGTTCTACCACCTATTGAAATGGATAATGGCAAAGCCATAATTTACGTCTCGAATCGTAATATCATATCACGACGGTTGTGAAGACCACAATACATTTGAATGAAGGACAAGTTTTAACCACGGAGTGACCCAAAAACAATTGACCGCAGCGCCCAGCGACCAAAGATTGCCTTACGAGCATAATTCAATTACTGTTATATTATTTATACTATTAGAAAATTTCCCAAGAAGAATAATAATTTTCGAGATATTATTTATCATTTATTTGTATAGTGAAAGTTTTGCCCGGCATTGGGACACATAGCTTGAGTTTTTTTATGAGCGAGCAGGCACCTAATGTTAATTGTTCACTGCAGCCCATGGACAGCCACACCTAACCTCAAATAGGACTGAAGTTCTATATGAGGACGTACATAGGTGCTTTACTACTCTTGGGGACTACGATGGTCACCTAGCTGTAAGTATACCCGACAACGGCACCTCTGCGACCGAAATACCAGGATTGCTTCTCGGCGTATTACAAGGGTAGCGGTGGTACCTCCCTCCACTCGAACTATAGTTTTACTACCTATTCAAATTTTGAGTTACATTAATATTTCGCTTTCACGGGGATACACGAGTGGGCACACAACAATTTTGTTGTAAAGGCGTAGAAGAAAGAAATACAATTCAATGAGCATAACTCACGTAGCAATTGCAATAATTAAAATTAAAGTATAACATTGCGATGATTTCGTAACGCCTTGTGCAACGCGACCTGATGATTTGCAGCTTCCGGTGGCAACCGAGCGCTGACTCCACGAATGTAAGTTGGCCTGGTTTCTTATTGTCAAGTTATCAAGATTTGTGATTAATTTATTTGTTTGTATAAATAACGCGAAGATTTGGCACGAATTTTTAATATCCAAGTTATTTGATATTAACAAAAATTTATTTCCTATTTTATTTTGACTACGATTGTTACTTACACAACATTAGAATTTCACGAAGCTTAATAACTGATCGAGTTACTTAATATTTTTTTGTTTTCTATATTGGTTTTATGGTCTTATTATATATACACACAAAGTGCTTTAAGACTGAAGGTACATGTCGTAAATTGTAGATATTTTTACAACAATTAATAACAGGTATAGCTAGTTTAGTTTAGTTTCAATAAGAGTTGCGTGGATTTTAAAGTATGATATTTAGGTATGGAAAGATCCTATAAAATTCTTGAACAGCAAACTTCTACGGACTTCAGCCCTGTTTGAGATTATATGTGGGAGCAGTGACCACTTAATATCAACTTGTAACGTCTAGACGCTTATTAGCTAACAGAAAAATAGATCAAGCTTTTTGTTTTATTCTGTTTCAAAACAGAAAAAAGTTTTTTCGATCGATATTGTTGTACGCAAATAACTTAACATTACTTAATGTGATCAGAGATCGTGACACTAATAAGGCGTCGACATGCAATTGTCACGAAACACGCACTGAATGTAAAGTGCCACACTACCCCGGTCCACACGTTGGCCCCATCGTCGATACCAACGTTGGTTGGCAATTGTGCTTGGCATTTAGAGCCACAGCGTTAGTGTGTGATTTAAAAATTGCTGTTAGAGTTTATTATCGTGGATTATTTTGCGTTTTTGTTCCTTCCCGCGGATCAGCAAAGCGGACATCTTGATTCAGTGTAAGGCGTCCATACTCGCATTTCGAGTATGGACGCCTTGACGATGGACTATGTGACAAACGTTCTAACGAATGCATCCTGAGTGTCGAAGTGTATTTTCAAAAAACTAACAGATCGGCCAAAAAACTAACAGATCGGCCAAAAAACTAACATAGATCGGCCAAAAAACTAACATAGATCGGCCAAAAAACTAACATAGGTCGGCAAAAAAACTAACATAGATCGGCCAAAAAACTAACATAGGTCGGCCAAAAAACTAACATAGATCGGCTAAATACTGTTGGTGCTAACGTTCTGGCCAATACGTTTGTCGATACATACTTTGAGTGAATAACATTGAAGACAGCGGTGGGGCTGAGGTGTGGTGTCAGCCTACAGAAGAGCGGCAATCAAATAATCAAGGATATATGCGTTTGACACAAATGTTGCTTTTCAGTGTTTGAGCAGAAACTCTAAATATTTGTGAGATGTAAGTAACCATGTCGCTTTACGAAAATATTTTCGTGGAAGTCTTAACAACATTGATTACCAAGATAAATACTGTCAAATAATGTCTGTCTGAGAGATGAAAATAAAAAAAAGTCCTATTTTTATATCTGGCAAATTACATCAGTAAAAGTGACAGGAATGTTAAAATAAATACAGACAGACAGTATTTATTTATATGGGTTTAATAATCTAGTTATTAACATTATGTTTATGGAATTGGGGAAATCAAAAATCGAGCAATTCTCACTCTTATTCGCTCTCATACTGTCATTGAACATGTTTCGAAGGAGCGATCATGGTGTTAATGATTCTATTTTCATACTAGCTTTAAACAGTCTGCAAGATTTTTGTTACACCGGTTGGTCACAGAGCGTAAAATTTGAATTTGGATCAGATTACATTTCTCCGATTTGGGCTTAGATGAAAGTCGGTTGTTAATGCGCGCACTGACCTTCTGCTAAAAATTGTTTTTAAATTGTCAATTTCACACAACATTAAATATTTAATCGGTTTTGAACATGAAAACGAATAAATACGCAGGGAAACTATTTTTCAGCTTAGATTGAAGTTAACGAATTAAATTAAAAAATGCCGATATATTTAATGTATTTTCTAGTTTTATATAAATCGATTTCTATGAATTATATTTATGTGTGGGAGTATAATTGCTGGGTTTTTACTACACAAATAAAATTAACACTTGGCGTCGGATTCTGCCCTTTACAACTGCGAAAATAGAAAAGCCTATCCGCAGATATCTGATGGAAATGAATGTAGAAATCGATATTTTCTTTCAATATGGACGACTTTTGCTTTTATTTATTTTATGGCAATCTCTGACTAGATTGTGTTTCGAATGGTAGTGAAGGTATTTTAAGAGGCTTATGTTTATGGAACCGTCGCTACAATGTTGCTTCAATGGCGTTCTACGTTCTCAGTTCATTTTATTTCTCTTTTAGTATAAGTACATTACAGGGTTGTGTGTGCCCTGTTCTGTTGTGCTTAAATTGCCCTTTGTTAGGTTTCAACAGAAAGCAAAAATATTGTGTATGCATTAAGTCTTACTTTTTTATTTCGGAGAAATACAATCCATATTTTTTATAATAAAAGTAACAGACAGATACGGAACGCGTTTGTTATAACGCCATTTATATTTTAGTCGAGGTTCATATCAAATGGCGGTATTGAACAGGGTGTTAAAGAAAACAGAATTGCAGTGATAGACACACACAAAGTAGATATAGGGTCGTTGGTCGTTTTTAAAACACTTTAGAAGCTTAGGATCAATCGTGTCGAGGCGCCCGCGTGCTGTTAGTACTACAGAGGCTGTTAATGATGTTGAAGCCAGAATTTGCCGAACCCTCTAAACTGTATTCAAAACGGTACGGCAACATTGTTTCTTAACAAATCTGTAGAGCGAGCAAAGGCTACAGAGGCTAAGATTTCTCATGGAAACTGTAAATCCATAGATACGTCGCCAGATATTCAAGACCTGTGCCATTTCAAATAGCATTCTTTTTCATTGATTGCTGAGACTTAAATAAATATGTACATATAAGTTTTATTACGATTAAATTATTTCATAATTAAAACTAAGGCATTTTTATTTGTAACAGAACTTATAGGCAGATTTGGCAGTCCTTATGTTATCTGGTCCTTACACAAACAAACAAAGACACGCGTAATGTATATCTTTAACTAGATAATATAGGGTAGGAGACCTAGTCCTAGTGACGTGTAGCGCAGATGCAAAATTATGCAGAAAAAATAAGTTAGTATTTCTCACATAATATGTATAAGATTTGTCTTTTTAAGTGTTAAGAGAGACACTTAAGAACTAAATATTAACATCACCATGTTTTTTATTTTACTTTAGTCACCGTTAGAGTAAGTGATAATTAATTCCTAAAACCCAGATAATTTCGAAACTTTACACGTGGGATTACGTATAGGATTCCAACCCCGAGCCAACAGTATAAAAGTGACATTGTTGACTACCGGTATGCTAGGCTAGGCTACCGCACTTCCAGGAATGTTTTATTACAAATGATCGCTAGTTATTACGACTGATTTTCAGTATAATTAATTTTCTAATAAATGGCGTCGTAAATTTCTTGTTCTATATTACCAATAACTGACCAATAGACGGCTAGTGTGGTGCAACGGTTACCATACCGGTCTGACAGAAGGTTCCGGGTTCGATTCTCGGCCAGACAGACGTCTAAATGATGAACTTAGATTTACGTTTTGGGTCAGGGTGTTTGTGTCTTGTATGTGTCCATGGCACCCACAACACAGGCTATCTCAGTGTGGGACTGAGTGTAGAGAGCGTTTGTCCTTTGTTTTTTTTAGTTATATTTATCAATAAGCAGGCAGACAATTGACCGATATTGCTTTTATCCTGCTGACTAAGATTATTTTTTATTTGTCTACATATTTATCGTTTCTTGTTTTTGAATTGATGCACGTATTGAGCTGAAATAATATAAATTTAGCAGCCTGTTTCATTTTGTGAACACTGATAATTTATGGTGTTTCCCTGGATTGTCGATTGAAACTGGTGATGGTGATGGAAAATATGCTTAACATTAAGCATCAAAAACGTAGCTGCAGTTCCACGTCCGTAAAGAAAGTAAAATGTTGGTTTCAAAAGGAAATACGGTAATTTACCTTTCCAACGGTACGGAGTAAAAACACAAGCTCTATGCTTTCCATAGACATTTTAATGAAAAGTAATTTATGTCGCATGTAAATTATAGGAAATAAATTTAACTTGATGATCGAACGCGGAGCCATTAGGCTTCGATTAGGTCCAGAAACTGCACGTTTCCTGGTTTTACGGGGGAATAATTTAATCACGCGATGGCACCGAACGCGATCGGTTATCTACTTGTTAATGAGTCTGAGATACTGCTTCTGAAGTGTAATGTGTTTAGTATACGTTCTAAGGGTTTCCTGGTATATTAAAAGTTGCGACGTAAGGACTACCTGTTAGTTCCTGCTACCTGAACGGACTATCTATACTTACATAATAAAGCTAAAGAGTTAGTTTGTTTATTTGTTTGAATGCGTTAAGCCCAGATACTACCAGCCAGATTTTAAAAAATCTTCTTGAATTAGATAGACTATTTATTGTGGAAAGTTTAAGGCTATGTGAAGTCACACTACGATGGTTATGAGCGGAGCAATTAGCATGCAAAGTTTAAGCAAAAAGTATGCGAAATGTGACCGAACACGCGGATGCCAGTGGGCGGTGTGGCCAGTGGTTCTTGTTCACAGGAACAGAGTCGCAGACATCAGCTAGTTTAATATATTCCGAGTTAACCAAATAACCAGCCAAGGCGTTAATGAACCAGTGATGTATTTTACTATATGCATATGTGCTTCGAATGTAGCTGTTCAGTGTGTGCGTTCGGCTCCGAGATACATAATGCTATATAGTAGACTAGCTTACGTGGAATATCGCGGCATCCTTGGCGATGGCAGATCCTTTTCTGAGGGATTTCACTGTGCAAATACGCCAGTAGTTTACACGTACCCTACACCATGTCAAACACCACCACCATGTTATGTCAGCAGTGCTGAATATGTTCTGCCCTTAAGCGTAGGTACAGTATGTAAGACATGAAGCGACCCAAATTTTAACTTCCATAGACTTCTAGGATAGCAATAGAATGTACCCGACGTCATACACAACCACTGTTTATAGTATTTATGCTGTGTATTGTACTGACCGCTTGACGTCAAATTACAGAATATAGGAATGAAATCGAAAGCAACTTCGTAACCAGTTTGTAAATATTAGAATTTATGAGAGACTACCGAAGGCATCTTCAAATTAGCGGCAGTTGATAAGTGGAAGATGGGCCATTATCACATTATTATCTAATATTACCATGTTTTCCCGATGGCGTGCAGCCAGCGTCGTAAACAAACGAAAGTGAAAACTCCTTAGCATAGTATTATGTGACAGCCTCATGGCGTTTTCCCATAGACTGTCATAAACTGCACCTGCGACCCGCGGGCCCTATGCTCTTGAATTATTCAATATTTCATAAGTTGGGATTTCGATTTCGACCACTTTCTAAAGATGCTTCATAGTTCGATTGCGGAGGCGCCAGCGTCACATTTATTTATACCTTACGACGATAGAACTATAGTTCTACGGGGGAGATGTCGCCGCCGCTCTCGTAATCATGGTAAATAAGAGGTGTGTTTGTCGGGTACACTGAGGCAACCCTCTCCGATCGCCAGGAATAGTAACGAATCTACGTACGACCTCAGATAGGCCTCCAGTCCCGTTTGAGGTTAGATATAGTTGTCAATGGGCTGTAGTGACTGCTACTCTTTTCACATAAAAAAGCGTCAAACCTTATTGTGTTTGAAGAGCGTGGTGAGGGAGACAATTTCACGAGGCGTTCCAATTTAGTCCTCAGGGGGCAGTAACGCTTCTGTAACTGATTTCAGGTAGGACGCCAATCCTTTGGGAGTTGACACAGAGGTTCATGAGCGGCAGCGGCAACTTACCATCGGATGGACTGCATGCCCGTCTGCCACGTACTATGTGTTATAAAAAAATGGGTCCTTGTTTTAATTTTTTTTACGCATATGCGGTTCAACTCCTGTGCTGGTCACAGCAGAGCATACCGTTTAATGTCAATTAAAATACTTCTAACCGAGTTCATTGTGTTGCTTCACTTGAGGCGTAAGATTAAACGGCTCATGAAAGATTCGCACACTCTAAGATGCACACTTTAATAAGACATTAGAATAAAATATTGCTTTATGACACAAAATGAAGATAATTATTTAAGTTAGTGAATTAGTTTCTAAAATAATTACGATAGAAAGAAATCATATCAATCCAGTTCGCGCGATAACCTCAATCATTAAACAATATCGGAACAAAATTAATCAGTAAGGGTCAACGCTAGCGTGTTATCAGTTCGGAACAGAGATAAAATGAGATGTTATTACAATATTAACAAATTATTAATTGAATTGATAAACATTAGTGGCTCGTTTTCACTGTCGGCGACGCCTCACGGTCAAGGCGGCGCGTCCACTCGCACGGCTGGCGTTATGCAACCATGAGGTGTTGGATCTGTGGAGTGGTGTTGTTGACAGTGTTTAATATACACGCACATATAATAAAACACATACAACTGTGTGTTATGACATTATATTACACATAATATTTTATACAACATTATAATATTTCAACGTTTCTGTATATTCACAAAAATGGTTAAAGTAAAGGATAACTAAATTCATTAAGATATATTTTAGATTTCTTGTGGAACTGGCATCTTGAGAATTTCTGATTGGAAATATGAATCCAAATTACTAAGCCATGTACATTTCAATTCTGCAGAACCCAAGTCCAAAGTAGATCGGTAATAATTAAGTGAACCTATAATGATTTAAAGTCACAAATGTATGAATTTGCTATTTGGCACCTATATGAAAAGAAAAGAACACGAAATTATTCTGTAAAAAAGGTTACGAGAAGTTAAAAGAAACAAAATAATTGGCTAAATTAAAGAGGTATAAATTCAGTTAATTGATGTCTTTTTTAATGATACTTTTTGATAAAACCATGAATGTCTTGCATTCAGTCTCGCTGGCGCTGGCTTTCACGGTCAAGGCGAGCTCACACGGCCGATAAGCGCACCAACAACGGTTGAACGTTGCCTAATATATACTGAAATATAAATATAATAAAAGTGGTAGAACTGTTCGTAGTTGATACTCAGCCATCACCGCCACATCTATTCTTACCTTACAGAAGCAGTGCTAAATGCTTCTGTTGCTGATGTCAATTTAATGACAATTTCTATAGAAAATCTTTAATTTTGACGTTAACAGCTGTCCATCCAGTCTCCAAGATTTGTGGGTGGACTGTAGCGGCAGACTACATCCTGCAAGTTTTCAGTCACAAGTTAATTAAGTTAATTTATGTTTGTTACAGTTCGCCATTGTTGTCATTCGCGGTAGAATGCCAGCCGCGCTGTGACTGTTGGTAAGCATTACCTGTCTAACTGTTTATTTTTTGCTATTTTTCTACTTTATGTGACGAAGACAGCATGCAAGGGACATGCAGTTTACCTGTTAAGTGGTCACTGTAGCCCACAGATAACTGTCACTAACTTTGAATTGGATAACTTACTTGAAGTTTATCGTAAACGCGTAGCTTAATTATAATAACTTGATCCTAATGGGCAGCAAGCCCTTGAGGTTCGAGTTATTACTCAAGGCTTAGTTTCAGATAAGTATTGTACGTACAGGTGTAGTACCTTCCGAATACAACAAAACAGCAATACACGTATAAGGGAGACATGGCGGCAACTCAGCAATCAAACCACAAAGGCTGCACTGCTTTAAAATGTCTGTTATGAAAGCTCAATAAGCATGCAGCTCACCTGATGTTATGGGTCATTGAAACGAACCCCAAGTAAGCATTTTCTCAAGGCTGTCGCTTATTTATTTCGACTTGGTTTTGCTTTGAAGACGTTTGACTATCTTTTTCGCAAGATAATATTGTTTGTAAGATCTTTGAGGATAACCGGTGACCGATCTTATAATGTGTAGTTTGAATAAATCAACATGACATCAGAATAAAAAATGCCATAAACGTAATATTAAATGCCACCATATTTTAACGACCACTAATTAACCTCTTGATCTTATCTTACAAGAACATAAAATTAATAAGTGTCTCTGCAAACATTCATAAACATTAATTGAATATTTCGTTTGGGAAAGTCTTTATTCGCTTATCGTCGCCTTTAATGATTTATTAAAAAATGTTAAACATGCCTAATTTTACTGTAAATTAAACTGACACTTAATAATAAAATGGCTTTATATTGTGCGTGTTCCACTACCTAAAAATACACCAAACTATTGTAAAACCAAAAAATCTCTATTCCCACAGGAACCAAAGCTCAGTAGTGTAAACAGCATATAAGCAGTGATGGCCCAGTTGTTAAGATTCCGGTCTTTTACACTTGTGGTTCGGGGTCCGAATTCCACAAGCACCTCTGATTTTTCGAAGTTATGTGTATATTAAAAATTAATTATCACTTGCTTCAACGGCGAAGGAAAACATCGTGAGGAAACCTACACTTTTGAGGGTTCTCTATAAAGTTGTTGAAGGTGTGTGAAGTCTACCAATTCGCACTTGGCTAGTGTGGTGGACTATGGCCTGAACCTTCTTATTCTGAGACGAGACCTGTGCCCAGTAGTTGTTCCTGACATTAATGGGTTGACGATGATGAATATTTGGTGTAATTGCTAAGGCTAATTGTAAGGGCTACGCACATACCCGAGGTGGGAATTCGTGAAAGTTGGTCTTCCCTTCAGCTGTCTATCTGTGAATGATTGCACGATAAGTAATTAAATTCCAGGATGCGACCTTGTAGGACTAACCCTACAATACAGCGTAGTTACGAAAAGTGTATTTCTGGCGCAGTAGATGGAACACCTTAAAGCAATTAACCGAATGCTTGTGGTTTGCGGCTAAGTAGATATTACCACAGCCGACTACGGTTTTCAACCGCTGCACATTGAAACACACTGGTGATGTTAGCTTTCCCATAGCCCCGAGAAGTGGCATTAGAAACCATCCGCTGGCTGGCTCAATTATAATAATATTACCGTTTATTATAATAATATTCATTCAGTTTATCATAACTATATACATATGTACGGCACGTAAACTGTGACGAGGTAAACACTTCTGCGAGTGTGTATACTCCCTGACAGCTCGCTAATTGAATTAGTTACGGTTAATTTTGTGTGTTGACAACTTTCAATAATTTTTTAGTACCACAATCTCTTTTTTTGTATGTAACGAAATCATCTAAAGAGTTACCCCATCCCCCCTTCCCACACATAAGTTATCTATGAAAATGTTACATCAACATTTTTTTTGTAATATTTTTACATATCGACGTAAATATCATGCCTATATAGTAATTTTAAGTATTTCTTTAAATGATATGTATGTTATTTCTTTCAATAAAATGAAGTTTCCTTCACATATGATTGCGTGATATGATCGCAATGTTAATGAGGTACAGCGTGATACATAACATTCTAATTGACCATTGTAAACAAAACTAAACTTCTCTATTTAATCTAGTTAGCAAAGTCGTTGCGAGCAGTTTTAATTTCGGTCAGTTGTTCAAAATTGACAGTTTCTGGTAACGTGGACTTGTTGTGTGTTGGTTGTCTGCACCAATTAGTGAGCATAACTACATTAGAAATGGCATTGCTTACCATAAAAGGACCGTGTTTATGTAACGAGTCGCAATACTGACTACGCAGCGTAATCTCACCTACGGAATTGGATTATGTTGCGGAACCTGTACCAAAATTAGTTCTAGACTTATTACCTTGGGATAGAGTTTAAAATTGGATTATTAAAATGGACAGCTTTCTACGCGCGCCCTGAATAAATGTCATACTATCCGCTTATCTTCTTTGCTTAGTCAGAATGGTCCGTGCGCCATTTTTGGACCATTATAATATCGGCCTGGCAATGGTCATGGTGCATACGGTACTTTTTCGATTGCGATTTGGAGACGGGTCGAATATAGAACTTCAGAAGTGACAAGGGTCTCTGTTATATACCAGAAGGTATGCGTACTGATATAAAATACTATTAAAATGAGCCGTATCTTTCTTTATAGAAATGTATGAGAAAAATTATGTAGGATAATGAAATATCATATTATATCGCAACGAAGATAGTATATGTTAAATTTCTTGGTCCACTGTGGGCGTTGAAGCTGTATAGATCAAAAGGCCAATAAAACCGAGTGTTATTTTTTTTTTTTTGTATTCTAATTAATGCGAACCGCAATTTACCGATAGCGGTAGGTAAAATATAAATTCGTTTTTTAAACGTTGATAATATTAACGTAGTTGGTGTGTGAAAGGTGTGTGTCCGGTGCACCACCGGACATATAGTTATTATTTGTCAGCAATTTGGGTACCGCGCGCGGTCGTCCTGCGCGGTTTACACAACTAGCGGCCGACCGCGTCGCGTGTACTCGAGCTAATTATTTTGTACGTATTATATCTTATATACCACTACACCTTTCATTAAGCACCTCGCCATCTGTCTGTACACTACATTACAATATCTATCATATATACATAACAGCGAATCATACTGTATGTGAAGCTAAGTATATGAATACACTACAAAGCCTTCTCCACGAGAGAACTTGTACCCGGTCGTCATATACTTTATAAAATTAAAAGAAACAAATAAAAATTAATTATGTTTTATAGAAGGTGTGTAATCGACCTAAAGACGCTTGTGCCTTTTTTGGCTTATAACAATCAGGCCCACCGAGTGAGGGATCGTTTATGAGCTCACATTTGGATTGTCCCCGGTTTGAATACCGACGAATAGGAATGAGTTATAAGCATATTGTCGATTCACACTATCCAGGCACGCTCTGTCACTCTCTTTCCGACATAAATGTTATTCGAAATGGATCGGTGTTGAATACTTATTATTACGATTATTACGATAATCGATTGATTATCGCAATCGCCAAATTGATTTGAGCACACGGAGATTTTCTTTAACATTTATTCGTACCTATACAGGAATGGTAGCTAACCATAGTGAGCAGTACAGTGTACATGGACCCTCCGTGCTTCGGTCGTGTTATTGCTATTTCGGCAGTAAACGGGCTTGGCTTAGAAAATCGAATGGCGCCACTGTGTGCAAATATTATTGATCTATTTGCACGGTATTGTTAATAACAATAGTGGTAGATACACGTATACCGATACATGATTACTATTGTTATGCAATTAGCGTTAGTTAGACAGGCACTCGCTCTAGGATATCACTTATGTAAATATTTTTCAAGTACATTATTTTGTGTTCTGTATCATTTTGTTCATCCATAATCTTTGATGGGAATATTCTTGAGCTTGCTTTGCTTTATAATCATACCGACGAAATAAATATATACAAAATAAAAATTCCAATATAGCTGTAGAACTGTTTTATTCTTCTTAAGTTTATCTTTGGGATTTGTGCAGAGTTTAGTCCGCTGTTGCAGTATACACAAAACCCTAAGAACCTAGATGTATGCCTATATCCGTCTTTGCAGAAATGATGGGACCCTTTGTTCCTCGAACCCCACACGTGACAGGTTCTCGCAACAAAGGGTCTCGAGGGGAACTCTGGGGTACAGTAGTTAGCCTTTGTACAAACATTGGAAAACGCAGCATAAAGCAGATAGGTATACGTGTCGGAAAGCTGGTGTAGCGGTTAGGATGACAAATTACTTCCTTTGCGGGATCGTAATGAATACTTATATGGAAGTACTACACTTAACCTCAAATCATATGGGAGATGGAATTTTGCGTAGCTCTATTGCCGCCCTAGCTATCAGTCCCTTATAATCTTGAGCTGCCCTGCACTGGTATAGCTGTGGTGACGAAAATACTTACGTAAGATATACTGACTAATAAATTAAATGATTGCATTAGTGTCACACGTTAAGAAAAATACACTATTGAAAATATTTTAGTTAACGATCATAGCAGTGAAATAATTGACATCGAATAATACCCTACATCACCAGTTCCTTCAGGAAAACTATGCTTCTCTACGGCACCCACCCTCCTCTTCGCTACGTCAAGTGAAATCAACTCCACTACCGTTACATTAGGAAGGCTTTGTAACTCAGTCCTCAGGTGTCATTAGCTCCACACCACAGTCCTAAGACATCAGTCATTTGCTCTCCAAATTACTTTCCAGTTGTACTTTTCTATTTGGAGGCAGTTGCAAACGTTCACAAAAACAAATAAAGAAATACGACGATTAAGAAATTCTTCTCTTCCCTTCTTCTTCTCAGTCGACGACGTATTTCGACCTGGAAAAAAAATGCAACTAACAATCTTTAAGCAGCCCGTAGACCGGTTCAAAACTAAATTCATTTAATTACACTTCAGACATTGAGATTTAATAATAAAGGTAAAAAATAAATCCTATCTATTTTTTTAATATAACCGGTTGAATAAAACCGCCAATATAAAACCTATATGATTGTTCATTAATCATACTCTGAATTAAAATAATTTATTTAAAGTCTTAGTTGCAGAAAAGTTAGATAATCCTCTATAGGTTGTTTATACATGTAAATTTCAATTATGTCACTACAGTGTAATAACAATTAACATTTTAATTAGGTTTGTGTAAATTTAAATTTGATTTATTTATTTTACGATTCGTCGGCGCTAATCGAATTTAAATAAGTTACGATTCTAATTTGAATGTCCGTTTGTCCAAATCATCGGCAATGGGTGGTTTTATCGACCATTTAATTGGCATTTAACTGTCTACAAAATAGATTCAACCGTTTCCCAGATTAACCGTTATGGATAGACAGAAAATTTTATGTTTTTTTCTGTTAACTTTCAAATACGCTGGTAAGTGTGCAAACTGATTCTTCTTAATTTAATGTTTTTAATTTTAATGTTAATATTTAGATCAATTTCACTACTACTTAAAAACGACTCAAATTTTCGGCACTCTAGAAACGCGGTAGAATCCTTTGACGTTTTCCTGCGGTAGCACCACTGCCACCCTACAGCAGCAAGTAACAGCAGTGCACAGCTGTGTTCTGGTTTAAAGGGTATGGTAAGACAGTATTTTGTACTTCTGTTTTATATAGAATTTGTTACAGGCGGCTATGAGCGGCAGCGACCACATAACTTAATGTGGGCTGCGTTCTCATTTCCTATTTTATAATAAAAAAACTTGATTCTGAAAGTATTGAGAAGAAAGACAAACATTTATTATTTCGTAAGAATAACCAATACTGCAATATTTCGATTGCAAGTAAAAAAAAATGTTAATAAGATCAAAGTTGCGATTCAATCGTCACGAAAATGTCCCTCCCCCGCTTCGCTCCCCCTCTCTTTCAGCGTATGTCCCAACGAACCAAGATTGCTGATTTTCAGTGTAGTGCGCCAGAAGTATCGTGAAGTGTAGATAATTACCAACATATTAAAACAACTTTCCAATATTTTAACATAACGTGAGAAGTCCATATGTTAAATAAATAACGCTTTCTTCAATACTTTTATATTTAAATAAGTCTGTCTGTCTGAATTAATGACTTGAGTTTCATTGAACAAACTACGCGTTGTCATTTCAGTATTATTATTTTTTTTTGTATATGTTAAGTGTGAATTCCATTAATATTTGGGTGACAACTTTATTTAAATACGTTAAAAGTTATGAAACCATGTTCGTTTATTTAAACAGAAGTCCACGTCACGAAAACTGAAGACAGGACCTAGTTTGTTTTAAATATGTAACCCTATGCAAATATTGTCTATAGCATGCGCTTGTCAAGTTGACGTTAAAATTTGAATAATTTACCCGCAATAAAAGCTGAAGGCCACACTACAAATATAATAAGTAGATGCATCATTACGCCTGCGGACCAAGATAGTCACCTGCCTGTGTGTCCGGCAACTGCAGCTCAATTGCTTCACGGCGGATTTTCACGGCGGCGGTGGTACTTTCAGGGACAAACTATAGTTCTACGACCTGTTAAACTTCCTGTAAATGTCTCTCTCTTACCACGCCTTTCCTATCAGAACACAGTAAGACAAAAATATACGGGGCTATAGTGCGTCCGGACTTGAACCATAAACGATTCTACAACTTAAATGAAGCTATATAATTTCTCCGAAGTGATGTATGTCGCGGGCGTATAAACAAAACTCATAAGGGTAATGTAACGTCACGGGTCACACACTTCGGTCATAAAAGTGACACGCGCCAATAACAACATTACCGTTATTATGATTCATTACCATATCGTCACGGCCGGTCGCATAATGTCGTTATGCGTTATGTCTTATGTATGAAGAATGGAGCCGTTCGATTATCCTCTCAATATTAATGAGTTGTGCGTCTTTGCTTTTTTGTGAGGTGGATATTTGCAGTTATGCGTGTCTCTCTTGAAATTAATTCATGTTCTTCTGAAGTGTAATAAAAAATGATAAATATTTTTCTGGTACAGTAATATTAGAACTGTTTTATCTATTTTTATCTATATTTTTTATATATAATATATTGTAGCACCAGGTTTTTGTAAAGAGTGGATTTCATGCCTTAGAACATTCTTTATCAGTCAACTGAGGCTGGCGGCTTGGTGAGATGCATGTAGCGGGAATCGCCGAATAAACACATACATTAAATCAAGACATTCAAGTATTTATTTATTTTTTTATTATGCCCAAGGTTCTCACTATTATTTAGTAATATATATACAATATAAATTGGTAGTCCGCATCGACTCTGTGTGCTTCACATTGGGGTCGTCTGAATGTTCCGCTGTGCAG
>DWKL01000029.1:0-30226 GCA_018249415.1 Phareas burnsi | reverse complement strand
CATCGTGGTCGACTGCCTGATGTGATTTCCTATGTAGGGCTATCACGGGTAGGCCGTGGGGACCATATTGGGATACCAATCCAATGGGGGTATTATAATGGTATATTCGGCCCAATAATAATAATCCTTTTAGGCGAATATGTAACTTTATTCTCACCCAGGGCTCAAGGCAGGCCGCTCAAAGAATGCACTACCATATTAATTAAGATGTACCTGGTCGTATATACATATTCTCATATAATAACTAATTTTATTACAGCATCACGCTACAGAGTTGTTTAATCACTTCATTACCCCTTTAACTGTTGTTGCTAATGAATACCTATAAATTGTATTTTTAATATATATCTAGTTATAAAAATTAATAATATGAACCCTGTTTTGGTGTATTAACTGAATAACATTTACTACATTCACAGCCCCGCACTAGGATGCTGTGTCGTGGGTGCTATGGACACCTTTAAAGACGAGTACACAAACACCCAGAATCAGAATAGAAATGTAAATTTATATTTGAAATAAGAACGCGTCCGTAAATTTTAAATTGGACGACCTTACCTTAAAATCATAAATCCGTAATTTACGTCACAAGTTAGCAAGGGGGAGGAGGGGATGGTTCAACAAAGTGTGACATCGTGTGAGAAACGGTGACGAGTAGAGTAGAGTATAAGCATGGTGACGTCACATGTATAAATTCTATAGTGCTAAAACTAAACTTCAATTCCAACGAAAGATTTTAAAATATTACCAACTCTATTTCGATTTCTATAAGGTTTAAATTAGTTTGTCACGTAGGGGCTACAGAGTAACGCTAGCTGAGCATGTCGCGCGTCGACCGCCTTTGACATACGCCAAAGTCATTTTGGAGATTCTGTTTTGATTTAGTAACTTTTAAATTTTAATTAATAAAAATTGTGATGTCTCACATAGGGAGGGGGTCACACATACGTAATTTATGGATGGCCGCGTTAACTCACTTTATATACTCACAGCCCCTCACTTAGATTCCCTGTCTTAGCACATTAACAAAAGAGGGATGGGTACTGGGGCTCTGAATGCATCAGAAGTCCAAGGGGCATAGACCAAGGGGGCACGAGTGTGTTCCTTTGGAGATTCTGAAGCTTCTTACATGTATTGTGTGGCCACCTGGGATGGAGCGAGAGGTTTGTGAGTAAGTATCACATAACTAACGTGACCATACGTCCCGTTTTGGAAGGGACTCTCGCTTTTTCCGACATTTTGTCCCAGAGTGCCCGAGAAATGCTCGGAGACGCAGAATTGTCCCGTTTTCAGCGGACATTAGACTATGTTTAACTGCATATCAGCGATAAAGGCCCAAAGTTTGGCTCATTAAGGATTTTGAAAATGTAAAACTTTGTTTTAGGAGCAAAATAAAATTACATAAATTCTTTTAAAATTCTCCTTAGCATAGAATTAGGTGCAATAAAAACTTTTTATTCTGGGCATTATTTGCAAATGATTGTAATTTTTTTTAATAAACGATTTGATCCTTTTTTTTTATTGTGACTGTAATTGTCGTCGTTACTGTAACAATGTCCTGTTTTGAGTAAAAATAGAAATGGCCCCTTTACATATTCCCAATCTCTCCGCCAAGGGGTTCGATATAATTCAAAAATTCTGCTCAGTATGAAAAAATGTTAAACAGCTGAAAAAAGAACTCTTGATATGTTGTGCCTCAGTTTAGGTTAAGTTTTTTTTTATGTTTGAAGAGAAGCAAACGAGGTCTGCAGGTCACCTGATGTTAAGTGGTCACTGCAGCCCATGGACACCAACATCTAACCTCAAACGGTCAAACCTGAGGTCTGTATTTAGATGCGTTACTACTTCTAAGGACTAAAACGATCGCCTCGCTGTGTGGCCGACAACTGCACTTCAGCAATCGAAACACAAGTTTCATGTCGGATTATGACTGCGGCGGTGGGACTTCCCCGGACGAACTATAGTTATTCCCATCTATCAAAACTTGCTTCATTAAGTGGTGTATTCATATTTTACATAGCCGGAAAATATGTTCAATTATAAAATGTCCATTGAAGTAAAGTACCTACTACCTAATCATCCTATTTTATCCACCTGCGATTGGCCAATTTATTTGCCTTAATTAAGCGCAAAAGCGTAGACATTGAAGATTTTCAAATTTATATAGGAGAAATATTTGTACTTCAGTACTGTAGATATAAAATCAGAGAGAAGCAGTGTTTTTTCAATTCTTGATTATCATTTGAAATACATTTCGGCCAAGCATGACCCAACCGGTCTGCCTTTGGCTCAGCTGGTTACGCATCAAGTGTTGCCAGATCAGTGTTGCTAGATTGTGGTTTGTTTCGCAGTTTTGAGGAACAAATTCGTTCTTGAGAAAATTTTGGGGTAATGAAATCCTGAAAATAAATTGAGTGAAATTTTAAAGATACACACATAGTCATTACACACAATTGATTATCGTGATTTAGGGGCGGGCTGAAAATGGAGTGTATGAGTGTGCGTGGGGGATTTAGTATATATGTATTATTCTTCGCTTAATAATTTTGTATTACTACGCAGCAGTTCATTAAGTTATTTTTTTTAATTAAACTCCCTGCTGGAAAAGAATAATGGGACAAAAAGTTGCAAAACATATTCGTTTTGGGGAAAACAAAAAAATCGATATAGCAACAATATGCCAGATAGGAATTTAATAAAGGAGCGAAAAAATATAATCAATCAGAGGCAACATTCTTAACTAATGTTATGTTATTTTTAGTTCGAGTGCCTAATCTAAGCTATATCTACTTCGGTCAACATAGAGTGTAACTGTATGAAATAATGATTATCATCAACTCACTGTTCCATTATAGGCACGACTATCAAAATGATAAGCATTAGATCCTAGGCCACCAAGCAGGCTAAGTTTGGATTGACTTCACACATCTTTAAGAACATTATGAAGAACTTTCAGGCGTGTAGGTTTCCTCGCGATGTTTTCTATCAACGTTAAAGCAAGTGAAAATTCATTCATAATACACAATCAACTTCGAAAAATGACAAGTGCGTCAGTCAGGATTGAAGATACGGACCACCAACGGGGACCGAAATCTTACCACTCGGCTGTCACTGATTATATAGAATACTAGCTTATAAATGCTACACAGAAGCCGCTGTGTTTGCATCAGAATTGTCATGTATCTTATATCTCATATCTCTCTTCCTCATCTCTTCTCTTCTCTTCACCCTTCTCCTTTATCTCCTCGAAATACTCATTTTAAACTTAAGATTAGTCATAAAATATCATAACAGAGTAAATATTGTTTTTTTTTATATAAAACTATAGTACCAAGTTGTCTTCCCGAATTACAATAATGAAGTGTCATAGTCGCCACTGTAACAACTCGCTACCTTGCCACTGTTAAGCAGCATACCCGTCCTTTGCTAACCAGATGGAAAAGCGGAGAAACAACCCCTATGCCAGATAGTCGCCACCGGTCAATAAATGTACAGGATGCTTCAAGGAATTATCCCGTCATAAATAAGTTTTACAACAAAGTTTAAATAAATTGTCCCCACGTGTCAACAAGGTGTTAATCGGGGTCCAGGGAGCAATGCGAGAAGATTTCCTGCCTAGCACCCGATTAGCATACCTACATCGCATGAAGTGTATGCGCGCAGTTTCAAAGGTTTTAGAATATGTTAACATAGCGTGATGCAGTGAACAATATCAGCATAAGTTACACGCAACCCTCTTGAAGGTCGACGTAATCGCAATTGTATGTGACTTCAGCTACGCCAAGGTGCCTTTGAAGGTAACTTAAATCGAACTTAGACTTGCAAAATGTTTTGACGTCAATGTTTTTTTTACAAAGATCATCTAGGCCAGTTACCTTGTAATAAACGAGGTCGTATAATTATATATATTAATTATTACAAACTGTATCAAGATTACTAAGTAAAATTAATATTAAATAAAAATATAATTAATTTAAAAATATATAACATTTTGTATGAATAAATAAAACAGTCAAGTTTTATTGAAAAAACCTAAGACAAAAAGGAAAGATGTCTTTTTAAAGTCTAGGCGCGCATATTTACGTCAATTGAATGTTGCTATAGGTCATAAGATAAATTAATATTGTTAGGTATAAAACGTTATTAAAATGACACATTTGTTAAGTATAAATAATGTTTTTGTTATTAATTACTAAATTTGTTTAACTATACTCACTTAATAAGACTTGTATATTGCATGGTTGATGACACGCGCCTAAATTCATTTTATGGCTAGCAACAGTATTTGCTGACAGATGTTTACGCGCCAAACAAGTGTGAACAATGGTTGTTGGCTAACGTTGATTAAAGTTTTTGATGCATGTTTTTTGCTGCAATTTGTTGAATAAACCGTTAATTTCTATTGCAAAAAAATAGTCACGGTTCTCGGACACAAATTCCGTGTTAAAAGTGTTTTATTTCATTGCAATGAGTCTTAGATACTCTGCCATGTAACGTTGTAGAACAGATGTGTGTAGCTTGACTTTGTTGATACCATTCAATTAGCAGTTTTATTTGAGAAGTATTAATGAAAAGTGTGTAAAAGATGGCTGAGATGACACCGCGTCGTTCTATGCGTTTACCGCATACACATACGCCGAAGATGTCGGAACGGAAAAAGGGGTTATTCCAGGTGGATTTGGACGCTTCGCGGGAGAGCCTTACCAACCACCGGCGACTTTCTGTAGTTGATAGTGAGAGTGACAGCGATGACTGTGATCTAGGGATCATTAGTACTCTCGATTCTAGTTCCGGCGATGAGACTGATCATAATAATCCCAAAACGCCTGAAAGGATGCTTTGGCGTAAGTATTGGGTTGTATTGTTTGTGTTACGAATTTACTCTGCTATACTTCCATGAAGCAACTAATTATAATATACGTATGTACGACTTCCAATATAACACAAATGTAACGGTCCTCTGCAGCAAAATGTCAATATACAATCAACAAGTGTTCTAGTTACGATAATTGGTTGTAAATAGGACACAAGTAGCTATACGATCAAGTTTGTAGTCTGTCAATAAGAAGACATAAAACTTAAAAAACTTAAATGATGGCATATGTGAAGTAAAGCAAGCAATATAAGCAGAGAGCCCTTGTCTTTTCATTTGCCTTCTTTGTTGTATATGATAGCCTGCATGGTGTAGTGACCATTCCAACAGCAGAAGATCTCAGGTTCATAGCCAGTCAGATGTCTAAATCATAAATATGGATTTTTATTCTGGTGTGGTGGGTGTGTTGTGTTTTGTTTTTTGTGTGTCCATGCAACCTATGATATGAAATTCTGCCTATGGGGCTGCTGATATGTTTAACAAACGTGTTTGTTTAAGAACATTACTTTCATTTTTATTAATATTATATAGGTGGTATTTTAGAGGTGGTGGAACTATTGGTTGTCTGGGAAAGTATCACCACCACCCTCATAATCCACTATGAATAATCAGCTGCAGTTGTTTTAGTTGAAGAGGGGTAGTTGCCGGGTAGAAGAGGTTCATTCACAGCATAACCAGTAGCTTTGTCTTGATATTTCTCAATATCATTGTATATTTTTATGTTTTTTGTATGAACATAAATATAGTTAACTTAAAGAAAAACAAAAGTACATCAATAAACTTAGAGACAAGTCAAAAGAAGTTAAACGCTGCATGCATTGCCTACTTCAATTACTTGTAGAATGTTCCATAAATGCATTAATTAGTACAATAAGGTATATTTTAACTCATTGACATTGTTCAATGTTAAAAGCCATTGTGTAGTAAAATTACTTACATGATGTAAATGAGGTTATCAACTTGTTAACCCTATAGTGCCCAGTGTTCCACATATGGTACATGTCAAAGAAATGCCCAAATATTTTCAATTCTACACAAAAGGTGCCATGTAGTACAACAAAAGCTGAAAAACGATATATTCTCGATTAAATTAGTCAATCAAGTGACAAATAAACGGTTGTGAATTTTAAAGAGAACCTTGTTTCAAATTTGTAGATAGTTTCAAAAAGTAAATGAGTTTCAGAAAAAATAGTGCACTGTATTACTGTATAGTTACTTCTTTTTGTTTGAAGAGTAGCATTATCTTTATATATAAAAAATAGGTCTTCATGAATAAACCATAATGGAATGTAAATTACATTATTTTTTATAGGTGGAAGCAGGAGTCATTCGAAGAAGCTGATTGAGAGTCAAGATCTGAAGAATTTTATGAAATCTCCATTCACATTGAAGAAGTATCAGACAAGGCACTGCCCTGAATCAAGATGTACTGGGTCTTTGTCAACACCAGCCACGCCTCATTTACAAAATCATCCAGGCACCCCATCATCCTCTCACTCATGTGCCAGTGTACACACAACCTCTTCTACCTCAAGCCGGGCTCGCAAAAGCCTGGCGAGTCTCATCGCAGACACAGAGAGCTGCAGCAGCTCTTTAAAAGACCTCAATTTTGACACAGACTCTGGTACAGATTCCAAGGAAAACACACCGACTAAGTCTATTAGACGATCAAGTAGAATACACAAATTGACCCCGAAATTTCAAAGCTTTAAGGGCATTTTGACTGAACAGAAGAAAAACATATCGCCATTGAAGACTGCAATTGTTTGCCTGACGAAAATGGACATGAGTAGCATGATATCGCCAACCCAAATGCAGAAGACACCACATAATACCTCAGAAAATAAGTCTCCTCCAAAGATAGGCCATAATCGGCGAACAGTTGTCGAAATTCAGGAAAGTCCTGAATCAACTTGCGATAGTGAGAAGAGCCATAAACGACTCCATGATGGCGTGTCTGATACTGGGCCAGTTTCAAAACATCCAAGATTAGATCCGACTGTAGCACCCAAAGCTCGTCTATCTCTCTTCAACAGTGAGCGTCTGAAAGAAATACTGTCTGCCAAGTCATTCTATGGCAAATCGAACCCAGATCTCAATACTAACATTACAACTAAGTTATCTAACGCTATTGAAGCCACAAATACCCACAACCGCCGTCTATTTGCGCACTCACACTCGCATAGACGCAAGAGAAAGCCCGGGCAAATAAATATGGGAGTGAAACATAAAATTCGGAAACCTAAGCTCCAGAAACACAAATTTGCTAACATGAAAGCCACCGCATGCAACAAATCAAATAACAGTATACTGAATAACACCACTATTTCGAATGGTTCGACAAACAAGGATGCTTCCATGCTTAGTCAAAATTCTTCTCAGGAACTGTTAAATGGTAAGTATTATGTAACTTGAGTAAATTTCGAAGTACTAAATATATTGTTTGTATTATTGTTAACTTCAATTTTTCTTTTAGTGTCAGAGAAGGTTGATCCATTTGATAAAGAAAAGCAAACAATAGAAGCGCTTTTGAGCCAGTGGACTGAAGAAGAGGTCCCCGAATCAGAATTAATTTACAGCAAGTCTAAAAATGTGTTACCATGTTTCAATAGCACCGTGATGGAAGAAACCAGCCAGATTTTTGAGCCAGTGACAGCTGTACCTGTATCTACTCAGAATTTGCCGCAAGACGCAGACACAGTCATTGTTGAGTTGGGAACTCCTCAGAATGTTATAGCCGATCCACAAATTTCAATGCAATTGCCACAAACTGTGGTGCAGTTGCCACAGATTATTGGACAACAGCCACAAAGTATCGTAGAATTGCCACAATCGTCGCCCACATCTGATGTCATGATGGTAGATTCAGAAGGCCATACAGCTAGTCACGGTGACATACCCAAGAATGGACAATTTCTTCCTGTTGAAGGAGGCTACGTCCTTGTAGATGGAACTGTTGTGCCAGGTTAGTCAGGTTTTTTTAATATGGATCAGTAGTGAACGAGCATGCAGGCTACCTGATGTTAAGATTACTGCAGTCCATGGACATCCATATCTAAGTCATCTGATCTGAGCTTGCCCATAGATGCGTGACTACTCCTGAAGTCATGCAGTCAAATAAATGTATTTGACGACCACATCTCTCCAATTGAAACACGATTTGCTTTACATGGGGGCGCTATAGTTCTCATCATCAACCCATTAATATCCCACGGCTGGACACGAGTCTCCTATCACTATGAGAAAAATTAGGCCATAGTCCACCACGTTTGCCCAACACGGATTGGTAGACTTCTAAAAAACTCTCAGACGTGCAGTTTTCCTCACGATGTTTTCCTTCAACATTAAGGGCAAGCGATAATTTCTAAACGCACGTAACCTCAGATGCCCAGCGTGAGAGTTCGGAATCTTAACTACTAGGCTATCATGGAATACTAGTTCTACCACCTAATGGATTTGAAATATATAAAAGTTTAATTTTAATAGTAAATATTTTTAAATAAATAAAAAATTCAATTTAATGTCTTAATAATTGTTTTTTTCAGAACAAGAGGAAATCCCTGACTTGGATGAAATCGAGCGCGAGCTTAAAATGCTCGATGAGCAGATTTTACATATGGCCCAGAGCAACAACATAGACGCCCAGGCGGTCCTGGCTTCCACCGAGACCATCGCAACAGCTCCTGGTGAGGCCATGTTGCAAAATATATATATATTTTTTTGTAGCAAACGATTGTGTAGGTCTCCTGATATTAAGTGGTCACTGTAGTCCATGGACTTCCACATGTAATCTTAAACATCCCGTCCGCGTCCCTAGGTCTTTAGTTCTACCATCTATCAAACCTCTTGATTACTATATTCAAATAATTCTGAAAAACAAATAGATGTCACTTAAATATGTAATAACATCTTACATAATTTTGAAACTTGTGTAAACTTAAATTATTAATAGAATATGTAAAGATACATGTAACCGGTGCACCAGACCGAGCAAGGCGCGCGCGGCGGGCGGGCTGGCCGCTGGCGGCTAAACGTGTGCGCGCTCCCGGGCTCGGAGGGGCTCGTTCAATTGGTTTTAACGTGGGATAGCAGTCGCTAAGCCTTGTCACTAACCCGTATTCCCAAAAATTCGCATTGAAACAGCGCGGTGGAATATACTGCAGGCTACCCCCAGCTGTGAGGAGGGATACCTGCCCAACAGCAGAACAAAAACGGATTGTGGCCAAGGAACAATGTTTTTTTTTAAAAATAAGACATTTTCACAAATATGTATTTGTGTTCTATCACTTGGTATTTGTTCTCCTTTTTGGAATTTCTTAGATTTGCCCTGGATATTTTCCAATTCCCAAGATATCATGGAAACCATATTAATATAACATTTTTCATGCAGAATCAACACAAAACACAGAGAAGTCACAAAAGCTGTTTTCAATCTTCAGCAAACCTAACCCTGGGATATCAACACCGAGCTCAAAAGGTACATATACTTCATATTTGGTTTGCAAGCATTACCTTCCCTAATATTTCTCGCTCCGGGAGAAGTCTCTCTAGCTGTGGGTCTGAAGAGTTAATGACGATGATTGGTCTCTATTATAGGGTCAGAAAAGGAAAAAAAGTTATTATTAAAAAATGGGAGCGACCAGTACGTGATAGACGCGGGGCAAGCGAAGTTCGGCGCCACGCAGTGCGTCGAGTGCGCCGTCATTTACCAGGTAAGCAAATATAATGGCTCGTTGGACGGACGAAGTGGACTGGATTCCACTTTCGATTTAGATGTAGATACATTTATAATGTTATGTCACAGATGGCGCTAAAAGGTACTAAGATATTTTGAAATAATTTTTTGTTTTAAATTCCGAGTGGATTCTTTGCAAAATTATTTTTAAACTTCTACAAGCTCTCGTCGCTTCGCAGGGTTCCTCATTTCATTAATAAATAATAAAATAAATAATTTAGTTACAGTTCGTTCAAACATAGTATGTTTTTATAATGGTTTCTGGATCGTGGGTGCCATGTACCCATACAAAGACGAGTACACGAACAACCAGACCCGGAATAAATCTAAATTCTTCATTTGGATATTTGGCTGTTAGGGAATCGAACCTGGAGCCGTCTGCGTGTCAGACCGGTACGGTAATCGGTGCGCCACGCGGGTCGCAATTTGGGTTATTAACTACGGCTGGTTCTAAAGGATCAAGTTATGTTTCAGATCGGCGACCCTCAGGATGAACATGACCACTTGGTACACCATAACGCCACCGATGTGCTCAGATTTAATGTAAGTTGTTTTTATGTTAGCAGAATAGCAAACGACCGTTCAAGTTACCTGATGTTAAGTGGTCCCTGCAGCCCATGGACAGCCACAGCGCAAACAGGACTGAAGTCCTATCTGAGATCGTACGTAGATGCGTAGAGACCAAGAACTAAGAAGGTCGCCTCGTAAGTATGTCCGACAACCTCCAAACGACCAATCATTTTCTCCAATTGAAACACAAGAGTCGCTTCACGGCGGACTATGAGGACGGCGATATTATCTCCCCGGTCGAACTATAGTTCTACCACCTATTAACTGGTACGTTTTGACTTTTTAATAAGCTTTATAGCTGTACCGGCTACACCTTGCCTTGTTTCGGTCAGATTGGAATAAAAAGAAAAGAGACAACATATTTCAGATAGCTTTATGTATCCACCATAAGCCTACTCCAGTTGTGGGAGTCCCGTGCCCAGTAGTGGGATATAAAAAGGGTTGGGGACACCTACCATAGGCGTGTCATACATTATATACAGGTATATAAAAACACGCGCATATTCAAATACAACGTCGTATCAAAATTTCATAAAATTCGGCGAAAAATCTTCACAGTAACGAGTTTGTACAAACAAATATTTACATTTTTTTTAAATAAATTGTTTGTTTAAATCCGTTAAATCGGTATACTTTAACTACGGAAACACCAGCGCCAGATTTATGTCAAATTAAAGTGAAACTTATATAATATATAGCTTAGTGATTAAGATTCTGGCCTCCATAATATTTTAAAGTTATTATATTACAAATTAATTATCAATTGCTTTACCGGTGAAAGAAAACGTCGCGAGGGAAACGGCATACCTGAGAGTTTTGTGTAAAGTTCTGGAAGGTGTGTGAACTCTACCAATTCGCATTTCGCCAGCGATGTGGACTATGGTCTGACCTTCTCATTCTAACAGGAAATCCGTGCCCAGCAGTGGAACATTAATGGGTTGATGACGATGATGAAATTTATATTACACACAGTTTCAATTAAATCCTTAAAGGTAGCAATGCATCTGGCCGACTTCAGGTAGGACTTCAACCCCAGTTGACGTTGATAACGGGTATGCATGGGCGGCAGTGCCCATTCACCAACAGGTGGACTGCATACTCGCTCGCTACTTCTACACTAAAAAAATATGTTTATAGGGATGGAAAGAAGAGTTCGTGGTGGAGCGTACAGCGACAGGGCGGTGCATAAGGGTGCGCGGCGCGGAGCCCGGCTGGAAGAGGGTGGGCGCGGTGCTCGCGAGGGTGGTGCACCCCAGTCTGGGCTACGAGGAGGGGCTGCCGCGCGAGCCACCCACTTATACGGTGAGTTTTGTTTGGTTTAAAGCCAGTAGGAGTCTTCGTGGAATAACTGTGTGCCACCGCACTTATTTCTAACTTTCATCCCACTAATTTTTCCATTTTAACGTCACTGCAACCTACTGTGTGTTGGATTGATGAGTGCGATAAGGGGGTGCCTACTTGTATCTAGGCTAAAAATGATTCTATGTTTTTATATGAATACTCCTTCTATAATTGTAAATCTTTTTGTTTAAGTGAGAAGAGTAGAAAAAAAATGTGCATGCCACCTAATGTTAAGTGGTCACCGCAGCCCATTGACATTTAACCTCAAATAGACTTGAAGTTCTATCTGGCGTCGCACGTTGCGTTACTACTCCTGTAGACTAAGAGGGTCGCCTCTCTGTAAGTAAACTTGGCAATCGCACCTCTCCAACCGAAACACAAGAATCGCTTCATGGCAGATTACGAGGGAGGCGGTCATACCTCCCCGGTCGGACTATAGTTCTACCACCTATAGCAGTAACACCCACTGACAGGTGCTAGAACTATAGTTCGTCCGGGGAGGGACCACCGTCGCTCATAATCTGCCGTGAACTGATACTTATATTTCGGTAGGAGAGGTGCGGTGGGCGGGCACACTTGCAGCGAGGCGACGGTTCTCAACCCAGCCGATGTCTAAATGATGAATTTAGATTACTGTTCTCTGGTGTTTGTGTACTACTTTGTATGTGTCGGTGGCGCCCGCGGCCGGCACGCTAATGTGGCGGCTATGAGTGTAGGAAGCGTTCGTTCGTCTGTTTATTTACTGCTCTTACGTATTGTATCATATAAATATATATTTGCACTGCAGGCCTATCTCTATATTGAGAAGAAGCAGATCGTTGGGTGTTTGATTGTGGAACCGAAGGCGCGAGCGTACAGGCTGCTCCCCGGCGAGCCGGACTGCTGCAGCGTCGAAGATTATCCTGTCAAGTGAGTACCGGGTGCTGATACGTGCCCCACGGGAGTATGTCTACTCGCACACACACGCCGCGTCGCACGAGACGGGCACGACATGTGACCAGAATTTTCGGTTTATGCTAATGAGTATCTAACGACCGACGTGTCGCCTTACGTGATTGTGATACTACATCTAATTAATTAATGATGTACATAATTAATTATTGTAATATCATTACTTAATTTATAAATGATGTAATTAATTGATCAATGATATAATTAATTAATCAGTTGTTAGATTAAATTTATTAAATTTATCATTTCATTAATTAATTAAGTAATTAATATATTTATATTAACTACTTCTGTACATGCATTTGTTACATTTTTTTTATTTTATTTAAATTTAAACAATTATCACCAATAATTTTAATGAGAGACAACACTACCATACTCATGCTAACAAGTGCCGACACTCTGACAATGAATTATTTGCAAATAGGACACTGTTGTCGTGTAATTACCTTTATATATGTATTCTTGCAAATAAAATTTTTAAGTTGACCAGCCGGGACAGTGTACTCAGGGTTGTCGTAACCCACCCATCAGTACAGTACCAGTCTGACACGCAGAGGATTCCGGGTTCCATCCTGGCCAAACAGACATCTATGTTCTGCTACTGGGTGTTTGAGCACTCGTTTTGTATGTGTCCATGGCGCCTACGACGCAGGGCATTCCAGTGTGGGACTGTGAGTGTAGAAAGCATTTAAAAAAATAATATTATTGATGGTATTTTAATGCTAAACTGTAAAACTTCCAGATGCGGCGTGTCCCGTATCTGGACGCACGCCGGCTTCCGGCGGCGCGGGCTGGCCGGCCGCCTGCTGGACTGCGCGCGCGTGTCGGCGCTCCACGGCACCGTGCTGCGGCGGCACGACCTGGCCTTCAGCGCGCCCACGCCCGCGGGGAAGGCGCTGGCCACTAAGTACTTCGGCACGCCCAACTTCTATGTGTACTTGGACTGACTTCGGTTAAGAGAAGTGTATAAGGAAGTGTAGTGGAACTAGATAGAGAAAAAACATGGCGATGCAGTGTTGTGAACGGAAAAATATTGTGGATGAAAAAATCACAAGTTTATGGTGAATAAATGAAAAGGACAAAAAATTAATTTTACAATGGAAAGATGTTTCAGATAGGACAATGTTTCCATTATATGACAAAAGAAAATATATACATTCAAAATAACACGCGATTTGACCACAGCTATTGCGGGGCGGCGCGTCCCACGGCACGCGCTCAGTCTGCTTGTGTGCCTGAACTCTGGACTCGCTATATATGCGAAGATTTTATATAAATGAACCCTCGCCTTAACCAAACAGAACTATTTCAGAAATGCAGGCTCCCGTTAAAATATGAACATTTCTCATTTTGAGTTAAATCAAAGTTATTATATAGTAAGCAAAACATCTATCTCCCGCAATCCGCATTGGAGCAGCGTGGTGGAGTATGCTTCAAGCCTCTCTCACTCGTGGAGGAGGGGCTCGTGCCCAGCAGAGGGACATTAAAAAAAGGATTGTAGGCAACAAAAATATTACTCAGTAAAATTATAATTGCAATAAAAGTACCGAGCTTTTAATATATTTACATAATTATTTGATGTCTTTTTAACACCATCGGTAAATAAATACCGCAGATCGCAGATCTAAGACAATGAAATCTCAGTGTTTCTTGTACTCAGCTCAGTTATTTTAATAAAACGTGTCAAATTTAAAAAGCCTAAGTAATTATTTAAATTATCTAATGTACATATTTTTTGAGATTATTTGTGTTTTAATATAATATTTTGGTTAGTTTTCTGATCGTAATACTTGGGGCCAATTATGTTATTAATTTTATAAAGTAGTCTAGGATTTAAGAACACTTGCTATTTTTCAAATTTTCTAGGATTTTTTTAAAAATTTTCTTCACTAAGTGAAGTTGCCTTTTTTTTATCTATAAGTATTGTTTAGATTTTTCATTTATTTTCTTAACGTTTTCTAACTTGGAATTTTGTTCATAGTAATTAAGTTTCATTTTTTTGTACCGCACGAGATATTGTTGAGTGCTTGATGTCTTCATTATATCTATAAACGTGTAATTAAAGTGCTTTTCAAAAAAGACTTCTATCTCAAAAGACATGTGCCAATGTGGTTAACTTTTTTTAAGTGAAGATGTGCCTAATTAAGTTAAATCAATGTTACAGTGAAGTATGCGAAACACGAATCTTCACCGTTCCGCATTGGAGCAACGTGGTGGAGTATGCTCCAGGTCTCTCTCAATTATGGGAGAGAGGCTTTCGAGCTTTAGGATTACAGTTACATTAGATATTATTTGTAATTTGTAGCGAGTGTTAATTGTTTGGCTTAAGTCACTTTTTTAATGCTTATGGTTAGTTCACAAGATATTAGAGGAGTGAGGTCCCTCCGCGGCCGCCCCGCGCCGGCGCTGGGGGAGGGCTTTATATTTATTCATTTATTTATAATGTAACGGGTACTTACGATAAGCTATTTTATGTGTCGATATTCCACTCGGTCGCGTGGGTCGCGGTCGCGGGGGCGCCGCCCCGGAGGCGCGGGGCAGGTGGCGTAGCGCTGAGTAGGCGGGCCTATGCCCCGCCGGGCCCGTCGAAAGCCTGATAGATGGATGGAACATGTAATAAAGGGCTTTTTAGTAATAACTACCGGTCCAGTCCGGCGATCTGATTGTGATGATCTCAAAAAACACGTCGCCATTTCCAGAAAACGAATATAATATCTATTTACAGTGTGAATGCTGCCCGCCGCCGGGCGCGGCGACATTGAATGCTAACTGTAGGCTGCGTTGTGCAACAAAATTGACAATCTTATCAAATATAAGATTGTCATTTTTTTTTGTTTCGTGTGAACGGGCCACGTGTTGTTCGATGGTCACTGCAGCCCATGGACACCCATATCACCTCAAACAAGACTGAAGTCTTGAGGTGATACCTTCGCGGAGGAACTATAGTTCCGCCACCTGTTAAGGGGGACGTAAGTTAATAGACGACCAGTAATCCATGTCCAAAACATGTCACAAAGTGTGTGTATACTTTTAATAGATATTTAATGTTTATGTTTACATTTTATAACGCATCTCTTACAACGGACACTTTGTAAGACAGGCACTGGTAAGGAACGATTAGACCAATTAAATGTGACATTTTCAATATTACTTTCTAATATTTAGACAAATCCTATCCGCTCCTACACTGGTGTTACTGTATGAATATCGTCACTGCAGGATGTGTTATGTCTGAAGCACACGAACTACAAAATTACGAATAATATTGTTAAATTGGTATAAAAATTGTACACAAAACTTACTAACGATAGTTAGAACATACGTGTTTAGTATAGTCGTTACCGTGATATGATCGCTGTGTGTTTTTCAATATTCACTATTTTAGATATCTTTCGATGACTCCTCTAACATATTGGACCTTTAATTAGAATTTTGAGTTTACGATTTCTAACCTGTCTACTGTTGAAATGTGGGCGCGCTGGCCGCGTAGCGTACGTCTGTTTTTGAGGAATTCATCTCATGAGACACAACTCCACTCTTTGTTTTTGTAAAATCTTACATTTTTATAAATAAAGTTAGTAAAAAATTTATAGCAAAACGTGCCTACTGTTCGGTTGGGTGACGCCTCACAAGTCGCGGGCCGCAGTTCCAACGGTGTGGTGCAATTTTAACCGACTTAACAGTTTTACCTTCAGGACTCACCGATGTATTTTGTATAACATTTTTCTCTTCGTGCACCCGTACCAATTTTGCCGCCCCTCATTTTTACCGCTCCGGGCAATTGCTCTGCTCGCCCTCTTTTAGGTCGGGTTTTGGTTACAAGTAAACGCTCCAGTGTATTCTCACCTTACAATTCCAAACTCTTCAATTGTAAAAACTTAATAACGTTGTTCAGTTGGGCGGGCGGCGGAGCGCCGCCTCTAATGAGGTCTTTACAGTGGCAGTCGACAAAATTATTTAAAGTGGATGCCAAATAGGGATCTTATAGCGTAGGGCGAGTCCAAAGATGTTGTACCTTTCGTGTATTGCCATAGACTTGTATATAATATTTATTTATAGTTTTTGTTTTCTTTTATTATTGCAAGTCCTCAAATGTTAACGCTTAAGATGTATGAATAGTTCATGAATATTGTCTCCACGTCCCACGGCACAAAACGAGCCATTCCGCACTGGGCCAACGTGGTGCAGTATGCCCACACGCCGCACTCAGAGGAGCTCGTGGGCCTTCGCTCAGCTGTGGAATCGTTGGTTTTGTCGTATATGGGACGTATGGGCCACTCGTAATTAAATTACTAGCATTTATAAGTTTTACCTCTCGTCAGTTTAAGTATTCTTTGTTGAAACTTTGCTTCAATTCGCATTGATTGTTACACGAATGTCTGCCGTGTCGATTGGTTTTAATAAAAATATTTTTGGTATTAACGCCTTTAATTCGTAGGGACGAGCGAGTTCGGGAGACGGAAGCAAATAAAAAATCACAATTTTAAAACAACATTTATTTTTACGTACATTAAGTCGGATTCAAAATGCCTGAAACACTGATTTTTGTGTACACATCAGTTATAGATTATTAATTTCATGGACAGTAAATAATATATTCTCTTTGCGATTCTCTGGAAACGATAAAATTATAAGCGTTCGTTATTAATAATCACCCCGCAGTACACTACTATACACATAAATATTAAAAATTTCATTTTTAATCTTTAGGAATTTCATTAATTAGGTATATTTTTAAAATTAAATTTGTTAAAAATATAGATTTTCAGTATATATTTAAACGTAGGTATTAAGAGTAAATACACCATAATCCGCAGTCCTTCAGTAATGAATACAAAGTGCTGATCTCAAATTCTAAACGAAGTGTGTTCGAGCTATGCGCTACAAAATATATAATCTATTTAGAAATAAAACGCTCTACCGAAAAATTGAGAGAAAACACGTTCGTGCTACGAATGGAAAAAAAATCTATGAGCACTAATCATAAATGCCATCATTTTAATATCTAGAGACAGATCTAATGAGGGGCATGCGGACAGCGCAACTCTCACCGCCTACGACAGTAAAACATTACCAAAAATATTTGCAGACGAGAGCTGCATTTAAGCCTTCGACAGGAGAAAACGACAGGGAAAACGCAACCCTACCAAGTGCGCCGGAGGGTACGGATTCGCAGATCACGGCGTCCTGCGCACGTCGCAGGGTTGCACTCCCGACGCGTCCAGTGTTCCGGCCGAGAGTTAAAACAAAAGTTACTCGAATACCGTCCTCACATACATATTGTGCGCAAGTACATTCACTTATCTACTATGAAAGATATATTAAAAAAGGAGGAATCGTTCAATACTATTTGGTTATTGGCAACGGACGTTACATTACCTACTAGTCAAGGAGCTGATCACGCAAACTAAAGTTACTTTAACACTACGCTATTCAAAAGTTCCTGCGTCGAAGTAATTACAACGTTGAAATCAAAGTGCCCGTGACACACGGTCGCTCGAAACCAACAATCTAAAACTTTACACGTTCCAACTTTGACATTGACACTGGCAGTATTTCATCTACATATCGAAAACCATAGAAAATATGCTATATACTACTTTATATATATTACATGACTCACTTGTTATTGCGTTTTCTTAACTCGTACGGGGGTAGCGGGGATCGGATAGCAATATACAATTATCGTAAACCTTCACTTACATATCAAACACGTTATTGCACTCTATCGGCATCAATATAGCACGCGAGCCGGACAGTACTCCGCCGTTAGTACTATTACAAACATCGAAATCCTTTACTAAGAAAATGTGGCGAAAAATATTTGGAACGTCAGCATCAGTACTGCCGCAGTTCGCGCTATGTTCAAATGAGATTCGCGACGACGCCCCCAGCTTACATCGAAGAATAGTATGTAATGTAAGAATAGTGTGTCAATGTGCAGCACGATCACTGTTCGCGATTTACCTAACATCGAAATGCCCTCACCGTATTAATTGATAATATTAGTATGCGCACGCACGCCGTCCTGACAGTGTGTCCACAATCTAAGGACCGGTCTGACAATTAGTTTAATCGGGTTGCGAGTAAATTAATACCTACAAACTCACAAGAGATCGCAGCTTCGTGTATGAATCGATTGAACGAGTATGAATGAACTCGAATGAATCAACAGGTTCGTGCGTATTAAGTTGATAAATCGAGATGCAGTAGTGTCTCGGGGGCATTACTCATCTGAAAACAACAAAATGGGTCAAGTCGACTTATTGTGTTAATGTAAGTTTAGCTATTATATTACTCGCGACTCGACCGATTCGCTAATATAGTCAGAACATGACTAAGCGCAGAGTTGCTAACTTATTAGAGTTGTAAAACAGATAACTCTGATTAAAATGATTATACTTTATACATCATAAAAATAATTATTATAATTCAAGTAATTTCACGATTTATGATTTTATTATTGAATTTCTCGCTTTTGTTAATAAGGAGATATTTATGCCTGTAAGCGTGGATTAATTATCAGTCGAATTGGGCCTTGAGTTATTTGTTGATAAGCTGGGTTTTATACACTTCTGTAATAGAGGCAGCTATCGCGGACTACGTTGGTTGTTTTTATGACGTTAAGTGGTCAGTTCTACCCATGGACATCTGTAGCAGTCTCCAAGAAAACAGTGATACTAGATCGGTCTTAAATGGAACGCTAAACTAACTAAGTCTCATGTAAGTTGATCTTACCAAGTCCTTCAAAAACATGCTTTCTACACTCATAGCCCCAAACTAGGATTTCGTGTCGTGGGTGCCATGGACACATACAAAGACAAGTAAACAAACACCCAGACTCGGAACAGAAATACAAGTTCATCATTTAGATGCCTGCTTGGCCCCCAGATAGGCCTGAATCTTAACCACTAGGTTATCACTGCTGGTCGGATACTGAAGCGTATTAACGATAACGACCGTATTACGTAGCCAGAAAGTTTTTGCAAATAGGTCTCGATACAGACAGGCAGACAGACAAATTTTAGCCTTTATATATATAGTTTGACGAACCGTTTGACACAATGATCACGTTTGCAATTACTTCCAAAATGCCTAGAGACAGATGAATTTTATATGGTTTACGAACCGTTTGACACAATAATCATCAGCGATGTCGGTACCGGGTTCGAACCGCGGCTGTACAGACATTTAAAAGACAAATTAGTAAATCTTCTTGGCCACAAAATAAAATTCTAGTGGGTGGAGTGTACGTTTATTTAATAAATAAATAAATTAATAAGATAATAACGAACGATTTGTGTACAAATATTCCTAAACTAGGATTCCCTCTATGTGCCATGGACTCATATAAAGACATGTACAAACAATCCGGACACAGTGAAAATCTAAATTCATCAAGTTTACGTGTCCGCCTAGCGGAGAATCGAACCCGGAACACTACCGGTTAGACCGGTATGTTTGCCGCTGCGCCAAGAGGCTCGTCAAATATTACCTAATAAGCCAGCAACTCCGGACTAAAATGTAGTTCGCATCATATTAGTGGGTAAAGGCGCAGGACACAGAAATCTACTAGAAATTCCAATTCATTCCATACCGCGTTACACTTAAACTTACTTAGCTACCAAATAGTTTTTATTAAGTTACATACAATAAGTATTTAAGACGCCATGTTAATTTGTAATTACATGAATTCCGTTACGGGCACGGCGCCGGAGGACTATCGCTTTTATTGCATCAGAAATAAGATCGTGTTTTGACTGTGCACTGTTGGTTATCTTTCGGAAAATTTTCTTAATTTATCCACTAACCCAACGTGTATAACGTGTAATAGATTTGTTTAAATGAATCAATTTTTTTTTTTGGAAAAAGTATGTAAAGTATTAGCGATGTATACGGTGCGCCAACTTGGGTAGACTGATTTAAGAAAATTTTTATGTGTAATTTATATTTTTTTATCCTGCAGAAATAACTTTCGTGTAAAAAATCCAATTCATGCCATGATTATTTCTGAAAATATATTTCCAGTGAACAAAATCCTAATAAACATTAAAAATAAAATAAAAAATACATTTTACATCAGTCGACCGAAATTAGCACACATTGTATTTTTACATAGTTCAGATGCGTCTCCGTGCACCGTGCACACACCTCCGTGCACCAGTAGTCGTTTGTATGCATGAATTTATTTCGATATTATTTGACGTTTATATTTGCCTACTTAATTTAAAAGTAAAACTTAACATTTATAATAACACAAAGAGAAAAAAATACATTTTCAAAAAGTTTATATATATTTAAAAAAATAACGACAGTGTTACGATTAGAAAGCAAAATAGCATTTTGATGTTATTACAGTACTAGGAAGGATTTAGCTCGCTCGTATAGATATACACTTCGTAAATGATTTTTTATTTATTTTTTCAATATGGTAACATTAGGTTGTGGTGTTTTCGCTGGCAACACTCAATTTATGGCACATACAAACCGACTCCAACTAGACATTATTATATTAAGGACCGTAATATACCTTTATGCTAATTAAAATACACCTATATTAGAGTTTAAGTTAAAATTATATGCGTTTTGTTTCTTAAATTACGTTTTACACTATATCTTCCCATTCAAATCTACACATTATGTATTAAATAAAAGACACACGTTCACGATAGCAATAACTCTGACTGTTTATTGTATTATATTTTAAATATTTTGACAACCATAATAAAAATAGATTAAAATTTCGATTATTCCTCTTAAACCATAAACAAAATATATAACGAAAATTATCTATAGATCTCTTTAAATCAACTAACTAACATAACACGGTAAGTACATAAACCAATCATATAAATAATAATTAAAAAATATGATTTACGTTAGGGCATTAGTCACAATCGCCTATATAACCGTCCATAACTTAAATGGGGATTTCTTTTGATACATAACCAAAAAATTGAATTAAATACTGCTATATATTCCGTGGCCCGCATTACATACGAGCTTTTTCAATAATCTTTGGACCTTATATTACCACTAAAAGCTCAATACACTAAACAACTAAGTTTCAAAACAGCAAAGCTCACTGCCGTGTTATATTTTAGTCATTAATATAGTTACAAACAAAAAGTTAATTACAAAAGGAAAAATAAAATTAATCAATTAGCTATAGATATAATGGAAGACGTACAATTAACAAAATAAAATTGTTTTAACTTAACCTAAGCGTCAGTATATAATATAACAGGGAAACGTCATATAATATTGTGCTTGAGCGCGTATGTGTATTCCAGTGATGGTAATGAAACGATTTGCTTAATTTTTATACTATTTGTGCATGATTATTTAATATAATATTAATTCTGTAAACTGTATCTGTAGCAAGCGAGCTATGTTTAATCTTGTTTGTATTGATATTTGTCTCTGTTACACTTATTTTTTCTAAAGTATTTAAATATATGGCAAACAAAAGGCCCGCCGCCTTATGCTCGCATTCACTACCTGTCAACTTTTATGACAAAACATTGATGATCAACATATCTGTTTCTTGTATCTCAAGCGATCTCTAGAAACTGAAGCAACTCCGGGCGCAGCCGCGAAATGAATAGAGGATCGCTAGTTAAGGCTTGATCTGTGCCTTCGTGCTTCGAAGTGCGCGTTAAGCTCTCGATCCCCGTCGTTTAGATAGCGGTCGTTGCAAGTCGGAGGCCTTATAAACAGCTTAGTAGTAACGGGTTGTCCACAAAGCTAAATCTCCCTTTACCAAAGCGCATCTTAGCAGCGTGGTGGGGTATTCTCACAGAATTTTAGGACGAGACCTGTGACAGCAGTTGAACATTAAAAAGGATATGGTTTGTAGATTGTAGTTGTAATAAAAGTATTTCGAGTTAGTACTGGTAATTTGTCTCTGTATACCATCATGATAGGACCGCTAATGTGGTTTGAAGTATGATTTAAAGAAGATATAGAAACATTCTAACTTAGCCTCCAGAGATATATCTGTCAGAGGATTCATGAAAGTTTTCAATTCAACTTTGTTTAATTTTATATTTTTTACTAAACTTAGCAGAGAAACGGATACTTTAATGGATTTCCTTCACAAATACAGTACGTCTATAAATAAACTTTTCTTTTTAAAACATTTTAAAAAGAATTTTATGTCAAAATATATTACCATCACTGCAACAACACATCACACGCATACGAAACGTCATTTCTAAAATAATAATAATAATATTAAAAAAATAAACAGAAATAGAAAAAAATAAACGCTCAAAAATATACAGACACAAATTGTATTCCGAGATTGTGAAAATTGCACTTCGCAATAACAAAACAAGATTATACATATTGTATATTTGGCTACAAAAATTAATTTAAGTTTGGAAACTAAATAAATAAATCATTATGTAGGGACGTCGCAAGTCTGTTATAGATTTATATCGAGTATCTGTTGCAATCCCACTAATAAACGTGGGTCTACTATAACGTTATGAAGAGTTCAGGCCACCCAGTGTGGATTGATATTTGAATTACGGTAAAATTTGGTAGATATATTTCATTCTTCTATTATACTAGATAGTCCTATTTATTCCCATTTCTCTGTTAAATGTTTTTTTTTAATTAGATACAGCATGATGTAATTTTATGTTACAAAAAATTCACACATCTTTGGAAACTTTATGGAGAACTCTAAGGCATGTATTTATCCTCTTTATGTATTCCTTCACCGTTCAACGTCAAACTGAAGATTAATTTCTAATACGCACGTAACTTCGAAAAATCAGAGGTGCGTGCGCGATTCGAACCTCAGCGTGAGTGGCTGAAATCTTACCACTGGGTTAACGCTGCCAGCACACTGTTATTATCACTTAATATTGAGCAAATGATATGCTGGTTACTACTTGTCACATAAAAAAAAATATTATTACTGATTTACGCAAAATTCAAATTATTTTTAACTTGACGATATTGATCGATATAAAACTATGGATAATTTACTTGCGACATCCATTATGATATTTACCGACCTAGAGCATTAACACTGTTGAAACTGATCGAAATCATTTCGAGCATTGCATCACAATGGCGCGATAGCTAGATACAGACGGTGCGAAATAATACATCCGTGCTCAACTCAGTCACTACAGGCAATTCTGTACTAACATCACAAGCCTTGTACCTAACTCGTAAAGCTACTGTCTTGCTTCGCACACGCACATCTGTTATTAATGTCCGATGTAACGTGCTCACTCGTGAAATGCTCGTGTGATGTCACACTCAAATGTACTGTACACATCAGGTCAGTTACAAACAAAAACGAACTTCGTATATTTCATCAAATGACATGCGTTAATAAAAAAAAGAAATATAAAAGTAATAGTATGTTACACGCGTAAATAAAGTTTGAATTCGCCTACAGTAATATATAAATGTATATTTGTATAATTTAAGCTAGCCTCCGGTCAAAGTTCATGCAAACTTGATCCTTAATATTAATAATGATTCAATAATTATAATCGTCTTCGATAAACTGCTCCTCACAAGAAATATCTCTATGGTAACACAAAAATACACTCAGTGTAAACGATAATGTACGTTTTACACGTAATGTATTTTTGTAAGGACAACTGTAATAAAAGTATCTTGGAAAAAATACAATTATTGTAACGTATTTTTAAGCTGTATTTCACATATATATATGTAAAAGGTATATTTTGTGCATATTTATTGCGAAAAATGGTATTTTTGTGCGTTTGTTCCAGAATGTGCTTAAAGATGGTTGTGTGATATATAGACATATATTGTTTGAACTTAATGTGCGTCAAAAATATTATTTTTAAATCGATTAAATGTTAAACAGTTTTTTCTTATTTCTAAATGTTATGCAAGTTTTAAAATATTAAAAATATAATTTACATACTCAAAAAAAGTCTATAAATATTTCTTCTAAATAAAATTCCATAGACTATTTAATTGTATGGAAGGAGCAGCTTAGGAAAATAGCATTGGCACTCACTAAAACCGAGAGACCAGTCGACACGCGTTCCTACGTCACCACTACACACACATTAATATTTAGTGTCTGTGTGATTAAGAAATTTTATATAAAAGTCTTTCACCTGTCTTGGATCTGGATGTTGAGCCGATTTTGATTCAACTTTCTCCGGAAGATAGGGAGCTTTGCTAGGAGCGACAAAGTTAAATTACCCCAGGGAGCATGACCATAGTAAGAAACACGAGAGAAACCTCGCTTTAAAGAACTGGATCACTGTTCAAACATTAAAGATATAATTTACGTCTACATTAGACACGGGCTGGGGAAAACGTTAAAAATGCGAATTTAAACTAATCGACAGAGACTTATCCCCATGTAAGTTCACAATACAATATAATGACATATATTTTTTCAAGAATCGTCATTTCGTCGCGTGGCATCTAGACATTTATAATATCTCAAATCAGCATATAGTTTTGTTAAAGTGAAAGCATAGATAAAATCGATCCAGCGTTTAGAACAACAGACATACGAACATAATCTACCTATTTTTAATATATGTATAATTTTATTATATATATTCCATTGCATTCTACCCACACACACGACTAAATTCCATAAAGTAACTCGAGTTCGCTTATTTCATACCCTAGAACCTAAAAATCAAATCCAATGGCAATTCTGTGTTACACATATTACTTTCACGCTAAAATCTACTGAAGTTCTTAAAACATATCTGATTCTACTAAGGCTTTATGGATGAAGTTGGAAGTAATGTACTAAATTATATTGAATAACAAAAAGAAACATTATTAATATGACTGAATGAGTACATAATCCTTACCACAAATAGTACTTAATGATTGCAAAACAATTATATAAGCTCTGGCTGAATGATACGTTATATTATATTGTAAATTAGTGATTGTTTAAAAGTATACACGATGACGAAATGTTAAAAAAACATAAGATTAGTTTTCAGTAGGATAATTGTAAATGTGTTTCGACAGAAAAAATAAAACTCGTCTGTGAAAATAAAATAATGTTTGTCGCAAACGAAACAAAAATAATACCGGACCATAAACAAGAGCGGTGACGTAGCAACACATTTCACAATCGAATTCAATGTTGCCAGCGCGCAACACCATGCAAACGATTTGGGAAAATCCTAGAGAAATCTACACATAGGGAGTAGGCACTAGAAAAAATATTTTGAATCTACATAAAATATTGTATAGAAAAAAAATGAACCATGATCCTAAAGAAGCCAAGTTTTTTAGGCGATGAATACTTATTTCATACTTTATAAAAATGATACGTATGCATGCCAAGAAACAATATAATTAAAAAAGTTTTTAGATTATAATTTACGCCCAAAAGTCTACAAGAATCCTTATTTCATAAATGAAATATTATTTAAGTTTTGATAATAGAATTAAATTGTTTTAGAAAAAGAAATATTAGGAAGAAGATAATTTTAGAAGAAAGTGAAGTTAGCATTTCGGTTTTAAAAATATCACTTTATAATCTGTGTAAAAACAATTGGCGCGAACCGTCGCATCTGTCAAAATGGTATTACGTCACGATGTTGGTCTATATTATAATTAGCAATCGTGTCCTTTTAATTCAACACGACATGGCCATAGATTGAAACCATATATACGCCTCCCATTTATAGCATGTGACGTAACATTGAACCTGACATAGAATTAAGCGCTGTCTCTTTTACTCTCATTGATACGGTTACAATACTTTTGACATGAATTCAGTGATGTAATTGAGTCGTAATGTCGAAAGTTCGATGCTAAATCAGAGTGTAGTTATGATTTAAATCTACACAATCATAATATTTAATGACAATTGTAGCCATCAGCCTTATTTTGAATCCTCCGAGGGTGTCCCCATATATATCGACGTGAAATCGGCTTTTTTACGCAATTCAAGCACCGAACTGATATTGAGTGGTCAGTGTCGCTCGTGGTCTTGCCGTGACCAACTCTACCCAGAACAAGAGTCCTATCTGAAGTCCATCACATTTGCAACCCCTGAGGACTAAGATGGTGCGTTGGAAAAAGTGAATCTTGGGCACAACACCCTAAAGACCAGAACACAATAGCTCTACACTGTTATAGAAATAGGAACATCAGACATCTACCACTTTTAATTCTACCTACCTACGATATAAGAGTGTATAACTTGTTTCAGTAAAGAATGTTATCTAGCATGACGGCATTTCTATTAGCTTCTCGTTCGTTTTAGAAATATGTGAGCGAGATACAAATACACGTACCGCTGTCTCGGCTCGTATTCTTTATTCGAGACAAGCCAAGTCGGATGACGTCATGACTCTTATGTCGCAAACGTACGGGTTCATCTGATTCCTTCATGCGGTACGCCGACAAGTATAGGGACACCCTACGTGATCATTGCAATCTCTAAATTATGTCGTAAATTTTGGGGTGGTGAGGGGTTCACAAACGTGAAAATTGTAATTGGTGTCATAAGCTCAGTGATACAGCATCAATTAATTAGGGATTATTAGGGCGAGAAATATCTCTGTACAAAACGTTAACCTTTAAAACAAAACATTATAGCAATCACAAAAATATGCAAAATACGAATGTTCTTAGTTTCTATTATAACATGTCACAAGATTGTCACAACGCGTTACAAAGTGAGGGGGGAAGGGAGAGAAAAACCTAAAAAAATCCGTGACGCAATTCGACGATGGCATAAAACACCATATCTATATGAAACAATGCAATTTAGATACAATTTTTCTAAAAAACTTCAAAACACTACATACGCATATCGCATCTAACTCGATTTATATCTAATACAAAAAAGTGTAATTCATTTTATTGCACGTACATACTCCCTATGTATATAGTTATTTTGATGCGCAAAATGTCATTACGAATCACGATTATATTTTAAATAAATAATTACCGCAACAGGTTACAGGTTAGTTTATAGATAAAATTAATCTGTAATTTATTAAAAAATAAAAACAACAGAACAACAGTTCATATGTTGTGCATTATTAATCTGCGATCGAAAACAATGTTTTAACAGTTCTATATTCAAAGAATAATCATGACGTCTATTTAATAAAGTACAGATTAAACAGAAGTAACAATATTTTTTTACCCTAACAAAATAAAATTTTTAACGCAACTCTGTCGCACTGGAGCAGCGTGGTGGAGGTTTCATGCGTTCTGATTGCCGCGACTACATCAAGCAAAGGCGACAGCGCACGCAACAAAACGACAAACCAATAGACTGTTTTGTCTTGACGTTTGAGAGTAACAGTATGACATAATCAATAAATTCCATTTATTTGTGCATTTGTGTGTAAACTTTGTAAGAATACAGCAATATGTATCTCAAGCAATACATTCACAAAAAAATACAAACACATTCGATTAAATGAAGATATTTGCTACCGAGCGTACCGACAGAACAGAACCGACGATTCGCGAATCGAATGAGTTGCCGATACATCGAAATGTACATTTACAAAGTTCCACACAAACCGATAATCGTGATCGTAAGTCGTAAACGAACCCTCTTAATCCTTTACGAAGTATTAGAAATATAATTCGAATAACAACTACATTTTGCGCATCTGTTCAAATGATCCACACAGCGCGCCTCTGAACGTGTCCCTTGTAAAGTTCGTCGCATGCGGTAGGTACGCACATAATATATATTATATGCATACAATAAATATATATTAGGTTATAATTGTGTGTTGTGGAGTTGTGCCGCGGTACGCTGGTGTCGTACGCAGTGAGCTACCACTGGCCAGGCTGTGCCAGTATTGTGGCTGCTGTTCACGGTGGATATTCTGAAATTTATTTCAATTTTTAGATTAGAGCTATTGAAGAAGTTTTTTATTTTTAATTTTTTCTTGTGCGTCAGATCCACATTCGGATTATTGTGGTCCGGACCCTCCATGTGACAGGTACATATAGACACAAAACGAGAACAGAAGTAATTTTTTTTTCAGAGTAGCAAACGAGTATGCAGGCCACCTGATGTTATGTGGTCACTGTAGCCCATGGACACCCAAATCTACCCTAAAACAAAACTGAAGTTATATCTGACGTCGTACTCGGATAAGTCACAACATGAGGACTAAGACGATCGCCTCACTGTAAGTATACCCGGTAAACGCACCTCCCACCGGTACACAAGAGTTGCTTCACAGCGGATTATGAGGGCGGCGGTGGAAACTCCCCGGATGAACTATAGTTACACCACCTATCAAATATGATTTAGATGTTCTGGAATGATCTGCATTGTCCGTTGTCGTAGTAGTAACTGTGTCAAATGATGATTCTCTGAGATTGGTTTCAATTAAATTTGTATAAATAAAATATTGTACCGAATTATTGTATAAGGGATTATTTTATCGTACAGGCACAACATTTATCGTACAGTTACAACGTTCATAGTACTCTGACGTCTTTTAATGTAAAGAGACGTATTTAATCGTACAGAAACATCTTTTATTGTACAGAGGCATTTTCTATGTTAACAACGTCGGCCGCGGTCGGTAGTCGGACGGGTGACCGCTAGGGGCTATATTTCATGCGCGCCTCCGTGCTTCGAAGAGCACGTAAAACCGTAGGTCCCGGACGCTATCGTTGGATAGCAGTTGTTAAACCTAGTTTGAGGCCTTGTGGGTTTGAAAACACTAATCCGTATCTCCATCAATCCGCATTGAAGCAGTGTGGTGGAGTATGCTCTGGGCCTGCCCCAATTGTGGGAAGAGACCCGTGCCCAGCAGTGGGACATAAAAAGGTTTGGAGCCAATTTTCTATTGACTGGAGCATATTTTATTATATAGGAATATTTTTAATGTACAGAGACATCTTTTTATTATACACCTTTCCAATACCTTTTATTATGCAGAAACATATTTTGCACAGAAACATCTTATATTGTAAAGGAAAATTGTATTTTGATTTTATCAGTCTCTGTGTTTGTTTGTCTATATTTGCCACTCTCAGAACTGTGAACTGGCTAATCGTTCACATAAAGGCACCTCAAAGGAAGTATTTTATTGTCCGAAATATCTATGCGCTTATTATATTTATTTTATTAGTGAATTAATAAAAAAACTGGTAATTTACCAGAGACTACTTGACGTAATATAAATATGTCATATTATTTTATACTATATATGTTTTGTTTACGTATGTAATAATATATAAATATATATTAATTGAGATATATATAACAATATGTCATCGAAGTTTTTTTTTAAGCTTGAAGAGTAGCAAACGAGCGTGCTGCCCATCTGATGGTGAATGGTCACTGCAGCCATGGACACCCACATGTAACCTCAAACAAACCTGAAATTTTGTCTGCGGTCGTACGTAGGTGCGTCACTACTCCCGAAGACTAAGATGGTCGCCCCAATGTAAGTGTGCCCGGCAACCGCACCTCTCCAACCGAAACACAAACTGCTTCACGGTGGATCATGAGGGCGGCGGTGGTACTTCCCCGGACGGACTACAGTTCTACCACCTGTCAAATGTCAGTAGGTACCGGAGGTAGTGTTAAATCGGCGATTTATTCACACAAAGTGCTGGCTGGAAAGACGTCGAGCGTTGTTTATGTAGATAATAACGTCTGAATATGGTTTGTGTATTTTTATTACTTTTTGAATTGACATTACAATTGGCATCGACGGTGTGTCAGCCTTCTGCGGGGAATTTGGTGGTTTCGCAACAGGCCGAACGTG
>DWKL01000028.1:0-30319 GCA_018249415.1 Phareas burnsi | reverse complement strand
AAAAAAAAAAAAAAAAAAAAAAAAAAAAAAAAAAAAAAAAAAAAAAAAAAAAAAAAAAAAAAAAAAAAAAAATGTATTGGTACTCTTACAGACTAGGGTGGAAAGCCTCAAAAAATTTGATCTGCCTTACCATAACTTTCAAATCAGAACGCTGCAATGCTGCACTGCTGCTATAAGCCAGAAATAAGTGTAGCAGTGGTACTGCAGACAAATGACTAAGAGTTCTACCACCTTTACAGGATATTAGATTTCTGGTCTAATAGACAGACTACAATAACATAATTTAATTTTATTACAATTGCTGTTGTGTTAATTTTGTTAGCACTTGTTCATTAGCTGACAAAGTCTGCATGTGGCTTTACATTCAAACTTTTACTTATTGTGTTACAATGATGTATGAGTCAAGTAGTTTACTAATACCCCTCATCACTTATGGAAATTGTGTAATTGGGATAGGCTTCCTTCACCAGCCCTGCAGTGATCTCATGGTCTGCCTTGCCGTAGCCCTGGGAGTAGCCGTAGATATGAATCTTCTTATTTTCAGGGTCATGAGATATTCTACCACCACCAAATGGTTCAAGATCAAGGGGGTGAAGTCTTTCCTGGACCTTCAATCAGAACACAAATATTAACATTATATATAAATATATTTTACACGTTGACTGCAGCGGCTAATATACGAAACAATCCACCCATGCTGCACATGGGCAACGCAGTAGGCATTTTTTAGTAATGGTGGCACGCACCACATGCGTGCGATCCGCACGGGAGGCTCGGACAGTAAAACACAACAGGTGCGTTTACTGCAGTCAAAGTGTTAATCGATTAACTTCATGTAAAGTTAGAATAAAACTACACAATATGTATGTATTGGTCACAAATTGTTGCAAAGTAACACCTGAAATTAATAACTATCTATATCATTACAAACTGCCACCATCATCAACCAACCACCTAATAATTTTGTTTTGGCAGTATATTTTATACTATTACTTTTGTCTAATGCTGAAGGGAGAATAGTAAAAAAGTACTTTCAAAGAGTAATGTGAAAATTATAAATAAAGAAAATAGAACAAAAATTATATGCTAAATATATTATAGTTGAAGTCTGATATTATTTGTTTGCATCCATAAAATTAGTTCTATTCTACAATTCTTAGATAGTAGGTAATAATAAATTCTAAGATTTCCAGTATAACCAAATTAATAAGTTGTCTTACCTCGTCGAAAATATCTGAGTGGTAGTTGCATCGCTGGTAGCCTCTTACAATTATTTTCAATGGTTCAGGTGTAGTTTGATCCTTGTCAAATACTTTCATCAGGATATACTTAAATACCCCGGAAGGGTCGATATCAACTGTAGGTAAATCTCTAATATCTATTGACATCCTTCTGATCTGTAAAGTCTGACGCGAAGCTGGAACTATAACCGTATAATGATTATCACAAGTACAAATTGGCAGAGGTCCCGGCATCCGGTATATTTAGAGGTTAAATCAATCAAATACAATAACCTACATAATTCATTGATATACCACCTACCTACAAAGCTACGACCAAAATTTTGGAATAGATTTGAATAGTTTCTCACAATCTGAAAACTTTTATTCATTCGTTTGTCTGTTATTAAAAATAAATATTTAATAAAGAATTTAATCGAGTTTACTGATTTGACACGGGTTTGACAATCAATTATTCAAAGAGAATCTTTGTCGTTCATTCATAATCTAGAGGTGCCTGTATCTTATATATTATTATACTCTTTGGGTGCTGTGTACCTATTGAATATTTGAATTAGTGGTAGTAAATATGGGGATGCGTGTTGGCATAACACAAAAACGTATAAAAAAATAGTTGGAGAAATTAGCAATTATTGTATGTATGGATATAATAAAAACAATAATCTTATAATCATATTTTTATGGTTATAAGGCACTTTACATTTACAAAACAACCCATTAAAGGTATTTTATATATGTGATAGATTGATTGTCTGACTGGTGTTTCAATTCAAAAGTTGCGTTATATATTCATTGGCAACTGGCAAGAATGAAGTCTTCTTAAGTGAAATGTAATCTATACCAATTTTGACAAGTATAAAAGGTTATTTTTAAAAGATCTGTTTTGTAATAATTTGTATGATTTCATTGATTGCGTTTGTGAAATTTATGTAGTTTTATGGATGGATGATTTTGAAATTTGTTTTGGAGGATTCTTTGATTCGAAAATATGAATGCCTCGACAAATAAAATGGATACAAATCTCACTGGTGGGTACGAGTTCATATATTGTTTGTTTACCAAAATAGGTACTCAGATAGATCTGACGACCATGTAAAGCCTTGAGTTTGTATTTGGTCTATATTATGTTGCATGTTATAAAGGCATTTTATTAGTTTAAATAAACTTTTCAGTGTAATTGTTGTCGCAAGTGTTGTTAGATTATCGATGTAGATTTTTATTCAAGACAGATGTTTGCAGGTTTGCCATATAATTTACGTAGTTTAGCATTATTAGAACAATATTACTGTCTACTGAATCGTTCTTCCTTTATTACTAACTCCTTTTAATCTCCTTCTAGTTTTCTAGATAGATAATTTACATTTTTTCATGCATGGTTTAATTATGGACACCGGTATCTTCCTGCTACTAGAGTGACCCTGGAATGAGTATGGTGCAGTGCAGATTAATAGAGAATTAATTTTCTGATTTTAGTTATTTTTGTTTTATTAATGCTGCTGTGTTCTGGTTTAGAGGGTGTGTAAAGGGAGAGACTTGAAGAGTTCCAATGTCCCCAAGTCCATACAACAATGATCACACACACTTACCATCATGTGGAATTCATACTATTTACTACTTTTATTTTGTGATATAAAAAAAAGCTAATTAAGTATATATAACATTTGCTTGTACTTTTAACATTGTGATTTTTATAATCCAATGGTAATTTTTAGCTTTCTATGTTTATATATTTGTGATTATTAATAACATTTTGTGGTTTTATAAGTGATCATTGAAAAACTATTTTGTTCTTCTGTTGCAGGTATGTGGGTTAGTTTTTTCACAGCATCTGGAATTCCATCGGATGTATCTGCCACATACGCTTTGACGTTTGCTGAGAACAGGATACAAAGTGACATGTTACTAGATCTGAACAAGGAGTACCTGAGGGACATGGGCATTGTGAGAATGGGTGATGTCATTGCTATATTGCGGTAAGTGTATTCATTGGAACACTGAATAAGAGTTTAATACTGTTAATATATCTTAAGATCCTTATTGTATTCCACTATATATCCAGGAGCCTCTGCTAGTAATGATGATGGGTATACCTGATAATCGTTAGAGACTGTCTTTAATAACATGAGTCCACTGATTTGATATAAAATTTATAGTACCAAGTACTGCCACATACTTTTAAATATTTTTTGTATAAAGAAATTTTTATAATTATGTATATAGGTTAGTTTAGTATTGTAAGCAGTGTTAGCCTAGTGGTTATGAAATCGGCCTCATGCTGAGTGTCCAGGCTTTAAAGCCCGCATTCACTTATCATTTTTCAAAGTTGTGTGTATTAGAAATTAGTTATCATTTGCTTTAATGGTAAAGAAAAATATCATTGGGAATCCTATTCCTTTTCTGTAAAGTTGTCAAAGCTATGTGAAGTCTATTAAGTCATACTTAGCCAGCGTGGAGGACTATGGCTTAACCCTGCCCGTACTGAGAGGAAACCCGTACCCACCAATAGGACATTAATAGGTGGTGGATGGATGGTAACAAATTTCAATTTGTATGCACATAATTTAATGTTATATTTATTATATGGCTTTTTAGGCACGCCAAGCAGGTGCATGAGAGTACCGCACGTGATAAAGTGCTGAGCACAACAGCAGTGAGTGCCAAAGTGCCAGTGGCTGCAGTGACGGGTCGCTCCACGATTGCTCAGCCCTCTTCTCGTAAGCATCTTGTATTATTATTATTATTGATATGACTTTTTAAGAATTGATTGTGTTTAATGTACTTCATATGTAATTAACAAGTCATACTTGCTTAGTACTGAGATAATATTAATTGTTTATTACAGTAGCAGTGGTAGTTAAGCAAGCAATAAAATAAGAGGTTGGAATCCCATATGCATCTCTGACTTTTTGAAGTGATTTGTAAATTTGACATTAATTATCACTGCTTTAGCAAATGAAAATGTCGTGAGAAAACTTACATGCCTGAGAGTTCTCTGTAATTTTCATGAAAGTCTATGACTCAGCACATGCTAGTGTGGTAGATTATGGCCTTACCCTTCTCATTCTAAGAGGAAAGCTATACCCAGTAGTGGGACAGTAATTGGTTAATGATGATGTTGTTTATTGTGCACCACACACAAAAAACAATAACTGCAAAATTAAATTATTAGATAGTGGGCAAAACACAACAATTTATATAATCATGGGCACATTGATGTAGCAGCATAGAATAATAATACCTTAAGATTTGGGAAGTCAAATGAAAATCAAGTCTATTTACATAACATAATTCCAACTTGTGTTTTAATTCAAGAATTTTCTTCTTAATTTATTTTCTTTTCATCTTGCACTCAAAAATGTGAAGGTATGAGCTGGTTATATATTACTTGTAGCTGCAAGCCGCATACTAGAACACTACACCCGCAATCCAAATTCCCCTGAAGCATCCCCAGCAAGTGTGGTCAAGTTGAAGAGAAAGCCATCATCTGATGTTGGGTAAGATAATTATAATAATTAATCGGTCTATGAGTGATAGGTTAGTGCAATATACCAAATTTGGTCGCAGTGACCACTGGGTTCTAACACAACCCCTAATACCGAAAACATTTTGTTACAAATTTTTGGACCTTGTGTGCATAATAGACATTAATTGTCCCTTGTATTAACAGTTAAGAAAAACAGTTTGGAAAACCTATAAGGTGATCTGATCCACACTTTACAGATCACTTAAATAGTAGCTTTGTGACAGGGCGATTATGATATTTCAACAGGTGTTAGAACTATAGTTCATCCGGCGAAGTACCACCACTGCCCTCATAATCCGCTGTGAAGCAGTTTTTGTTTCGGCTGGAGAGGTGTGGTTGCCATGCACATTTACAGCGAGGTGGACATCATAGTCCTCAGGAGTAATAACGCATTTACGTATGACCTCAGATAGGACTTCAGTTTTGTTTGAGGTTAGATGTTGGTGTCCATGGGCTGCAGTGTTTGCTAGTCCTCAAACATAAAAAAAACTGTTTTAGTGTAGAAATTGTAAAAAAAAAGGGAAGATTAAATTAAAATTCTCCTATTGGGATCCTCGCGGTGTAGCAGGCAGCACATACATATAGTCAGGAGCGTTGTCTTAATTTCATTTGAGTGGCTTATTTGTTGAAGTGATAACTTCTTTGTAAGTTTATTAATTTTATTAAAGCTCCTGTCCAATTTCATATGTAAGTAATATCTACAAGAGCATAAAAGTGGAACACTAGTGTTATTTTATGTATGTATTTTATGTATGTATTTTATGTATGTATGAATTTTAAGTGTTCTATTATATTTTTATAGGACTGCAACAGATGGGAATATGACTATAAAGAAGAGTAGGTTGATACGTTTCGAGTCGCCGACGCGACCTGCGACCGTCCCTAAAGAGAGTAAGTAGTTTTCTTAATTTTATTATTATATTTTTACCGAGAGATTGAACAAAGTGGCCGACACAAATTTACTGTTTATATAAAAAAATGTGAAGGTTTGGATGGTGTTTTCATAGGAACTATAAATATTTAATGGGTGGTACAACCGTAGTTCGTCCATGGCGGTATTAGCGCCGCCCTCGTAATCCGCCGTTGTGGCTATTCTTATGTTTCGGCTGGAGATGTGGTCATCGAATACACTTACAACGAGGCGACCATCTATTATGTACGTATGTATGTGCGAAGTATTATGGCACCTATATACGACTTCACATGGAACTAGAGCCTTGTTTGACGTTAGGTGTGGGTCTCCTTGGGCTGCAGTGACTACATAACATCAGGTGGCTTGCGTCATTTGCTTGTCTTTTAACGTAAAAAGAAATCCGCAATTTGGAAGGTTTTTTTTTATTCATTGAAAAAGATTTGAGTGTTACACTATTACGAATGTGAAACATAAATAATTGGCACACATTTTTGGGTCCTACTCGAACAGTTCTAATTACAAATCTGCAGAAGACAATACATATCATGAGCAAAGTGGGTAATTAAACAATGCGTTCTGTTGTTCTAGGTATAAGTAAACAAACAGTGTTTTCGCGCCTCGGCAACTCTGACGTAGCTAAAGCCGCGTCGCCGAAGCCGGCCCCCAAGCAGATTTACCAGCGCCTGGGCTCCAAGACCGACGGCAAAGAAACAGAGCAAGATATACCGATACAAAAGGACGCCCTCAAGTACGAGGGCATACTCAAAAGTAGTCCTCCCGACAAAGTGTTAACGAAGAAAATTTTCACAGTAACCACAAACAAGAACAACCAGAGGAAGATCGCGATAGCGACCATGCGCGCCGACGAGGCGCCCGTGAGCGTCAAAGAGAAGCTAGCTCTGCCTAAGCCGAAATCTGTGAAGTTCTCAAACCAAGTACAGTATAAGGAAATAGAGGCGAACAGGAAGATAGCAGTTCCCGTGAAGGTCAAAAGCGTCCAGCAGAAGTTTACTCCGGTTTTCAATAAGCCGGAAAGGAGGCTATCCATGCCGGAGGGCGAGAGCGGTGTGAAGGCCCGGCTGGGCACGAAGAGTACGAAAACTTTTACAATTACTCGAAACGTTTTCAATAGGTTAGGCGCCTGATGTCCGCCCGCGCGCTCGGAGGAAGAACATTGTCCACAGCTTGCAAATATTGATGGCTGCATCTGGACAAACATTATGTTTGTGTTCTCTTTCATTTCAAGGTACGGTACTACCGTACGAGTAGGATGGAAACTTTTTATATTTAACGTGAAGTGATTTAATAAACAATATAAATAAAGTGCAAGGTTGATTGACATGTTACTGCCATAAAGAATATTATTTTACTTAAGGTCCGTTGCAATTAGATTACGATTTAATAATAAAATACGAATAGTAATACAACAGGACCTTGACGCCTTTCTAATGACTCAAAATATATTTAAGAAACTGAACATTTACTTGATTATTGGTAAAATCACAGCTTGCAGCATATGACATCTTTCACAAATTGCTGGATTTATATATGATTGCTATATTTATGCATATAATATTCATCCTGAGAGGAGACCCGAGCCCAGCAGCGGGACCGTAATGGGTCGATGATTATTATGATGTTATGTCAGGGTAAGAGAAGAGATTAGTGAGTCCTCGGTTGGATCACACAGACAAAGTTACGAAAAACACTCTTGATACAAAACGCTTTAGATATTTGTTTAATTACTTTATTGAGTTTGACATATATGTGATTTAATTATTTTTTTAAGTATAATTTACTACGAACATCAAGATCATGATGTGAACGAACTAATGAAATCTCTTATTACGAAAGAGGTTGTACTACATTTGAGTGGTAGCTTTTTATATATAGTTCGTCTGTGTGATCATTAATGAATAATTTCCATCAAAGTTTACACGAAAGTCACAGATACTTTTCAAAAATGTTTCTGTATATACTCAAATACTGTAATTTTTTGACAGCCGGATTGGCCTCTAGCTGCACTGTAGCAGCATGGTAGAGTATACTTCAGGCCTGCTTCAGTTGGGGATCCCACTCATTAACAGCATATCCACTGTCTCGTTTATAAATTATGAAATTATCAAAATAATAAATTTAAGTTTTCTGATGTTTTGATTCTGTAATTTTCGATTAAAAATAAATAAGATTAAGTTCTTTGATATGGATACTTCAAAGTTACTTTAAATTTGAGTCTAATAGTTTATAAAAACGAATTATTAGAGCCTAGTTTCTCAATGTACTTTTTGTGATATCCATCGATTCTCATTGCTTCTGACATTGATCATGAGAAATGTTGTAAGATTTTTTTAGTATTTTTTATCATTAAAAAGTTGCAATAGTGTTACTTTTACCGATTGGTCGTTGAGTAAATCAATTATTCAAGTTCAGCTTAAGCAATGATTATATTCAAGTATTTATGAACGCACCTAAAAATCAACACAACTGGAACTACAACTGGTTTTGCCGCTGCACCTGCAGCGAGGGGACCATCTTAGTTCTCAGAAATGGTGACGCATCTGCGTACGACCTCGGTTAGGACTTCAGTTCTGTTTGGGGTAAAGTGTTGATGTCCATTGGCTGCAGTGACCACTTAACATAAGTTCGTTTCCGCTCGTTTGCTACTCTTGAAATATAAAAAAAACAACTAATCATATGGAATTTACTTGAAATTACCTTGTTAAGGGTAAATAATGACTTGAGGAGAAAATTGGATAGCATTCCTCGTGTTTTTTATTTTGATCGATAGTTTGATGGATACTGACATAGACAGTTTACTTTTTAGAACTTTTTATATGTCGTGATAATGTGTGAATATGTAAACCGACTTATCAATAACGGATATATATTAGTATTGCAACATACAGTGCGAGGTGTCAGTTTCCGGAATGCCAATATTTTCAGGCACGGCAATCGGTGTTGGGCATAATTTATACACTTATTTTATGTAAGAAGAGTAGCAAACGAGTGTGCCCAAGTGGGCTGCACGTTCGCTGCGCGTCAACTTATGCTAAGTGGTCACTGCGGCCCACGGAAACCCACAAGTTATTTTGATATATAACATAAAATTCGTTTGCCGAAATATTGCATCACTCCTTTTGGGTATAGCGTAGTCTAGGGTTACGTACTGCTAAAATGGTACCATCTGTCAGCTTAACATTTTAGCTGTATAGAACATTGATTTATTTCATACATTTAAAACGTTAGCCTTATTGATTCATTCTTAGTTTGGAAAATTCCAAAATGCAATATATATTACACGACTATAACACTTATATAAAGGGAGAATTTGGAATGACAATGAGAACCCATAAGAAGCTGATATTTTTAATTCGAGTACTTGTCGTATGGAGCGAAAACAGAACCGGTATGAAGTGGCTCGGAACCGGGTGAAACCAGTTCCATGCACTAGTTGCAGATAAACAAACAAACATCTCAAAACTGTGTCCTATTACCGTATATGTGGAAAGGCTCCGGTATCCTTCCATGTCACTAAACAATTCGGGGATCAGTTTTTATAATAATCTGCCTTTGTTATGGATGTTCATTTATTTCTGATCGAATTTAAAACTTATAATTTGGTGTTAATTTCTTGGTCAGTGTTCGTTTCTTAAATATCTTTTCAAATACCCATATTTTTTGTCTTAACGATTTTTATAAGCTTAAATTGTCTAATAATTAACGTAATTATTATTACTTTTTTGTACATACGAAGTTTATAAGATAATTTAGTTGCTTTTTGTTGTGAGAGTGTACATTTTCACAAACGTCGTGTGAATCATCTAGCCATATATTTTTGTAATTAAATAATCATAATGGGAGTGTTTTTCATTTAGTAAGATTATAATGAGGATTTTCAAAAAACTAACAATCAAAGGGTAAAGGGTACTGATGTATACTAATGCAGAACTATTACATTTATTATTCAGTGGTTGATTCGTAGCATGGTACTCAACTCTACCACTGCGTCCAGTTCGAAATACTACTTTGTCGAACTCTAGTTATTATTGATCCTAATTACAGCGGCTAGCGTAGGAGAGTTTCCGAGGCTTTATTTCTATGCCTTCTTCCGTTATGCATACCGGGTTAACATTTCGAAGTATTAATTTTTATATATATATTTCTGTATAATTTATTTGAACCAAGGAAAAGTTTAATTCAAAGATATTATGTTGTGTCTAGATGGAGCTTTGAGTTCGGCAAAACAATAAGAAATATATTTATATTATGCTTATATTTGTATTATGTTACACAATATAGAGTGGATGTAGATATGAAACAAATTCTTGCCATTTATATTTGAGTTCTGTGTTAGCCCCAGGGACGCATATATACCCAAAGTTATTCAGAGTGAACATGCGTGGGGCCGATCGACCCTTGTTACGCTCAAATTCAGTAAATATTCCCGTCGTGCTTTGTCCGTTCCGCGAAGTGGAATCTAGACACATACAATTTACTTGATGTAAGAAATGCACCGCATTTTTATATTGTTGTATTATTAAATTGTTGCTTAACAAAATATCAGTCTTTTGCATCATCTCACTAGTTTTTATCTTTTAGATTATCTAATATTTTTAAACAGTCTTAATGTGGTATAAAATCTATTCAATCTAAAAGTAATAAATTTAATGTCTTATTAAGGTAACGAAATAACCAAAAAGGCAATTTATAATTATTGCATAAATGCGTTAGTGTTGACAGATCCCGTCTAATTTACCCGATTTTATTGACATTTAATAAACCAAATTACCCTTAGGTAATGTATGTATGGTATACGAGTTTCCCATAAGTGCTACTATTATTAATGTTGTGTGCCTCTTACGATTAACGTATTGATAATGTTTAGTTTATGAGATTTCTGTGGTACATTTACTTGTTTGTTTTTTACTAGCATTTGTTCAATATAAGTAGGAGATAATTAGGGTACTATCGAATAAATAAAATAATTACAAATATTAGTTTGACTTTTCTATTATATCTTGTTGCTTGGCAGTTTATCGCCATAATCTCCTTCGTCAACCTACCATTGTCCCACTGCTGGGTGTGGGCTCCTCACAGGCCACGTGCGTATTGATAGACTTCACACACCTTCGAGAACTTTCGAGAGAGAAGTGATGGTTTCTAATACGCACATAATTTGGAAAATTAAATGTTCGTACGGGATTTGAACCAAGGACCTCGCACGGGAGACCGGAATCTTACCACTAGGCTATTACCGCTTCGCTTGGCTGTTATTTCCGTTGAAATGCAACAGTGCTATTGATCCGTATAGATTATATGTACACATGCATGAACGCTACACGATCGATTCACTGTATCGTATGAATTTTTATACGAGATTTTCCTCGTGACTGCCCGAGCATTACCACTTCATCCTCTTTCTAGCGTTGGATATAATTAATCCAACTAAGTCCTCTGTGTTATTGTGAGTATCTATCCTTGAATTTTTAGAACATTTATATTATATTCCAAATTTGAATAAACTTTGTTAGTTTATTATTTATGTTTGAAGAATGTATCTGCAGCCTAGACATCCACGTCTACCTAGATGCGTTGCTACTCCTTTAAATGTAGCCGGTAACCGCACCCCTCCAACCGAAACGCAAGAATTGCTTCACGTCAGATTATGAGTGCAGCGGTGGTACCTACCTGGACGAACTGTAGTTCCTGTTAACTGCTAAGTCCAACGTTGGACTCCGTACGGACTGGATAAGTCTCGATGAGCTTTATAGGATTTCTTTTATGTCGAGTCTCGTCACGTCCAATCTTGGATGTCATATGCATACTATTCCCTCGAAATGATTATTAACTTCATTATCACTCACCATTTAAAAGGATCCAAATAAAAATGATAACCGGAATAATGAAGCTTTTTTTTGAAATAGAGTAAAAAGTAAACACTTTCACTGGCGTTGACCGAGGGCATCTCGGTGCGCGTTGACCATGACCGAGTGAGGAAAGCTAATGGGAAAGTGACATCTAGATCCTGATATCAAGTTTAACATAGATTGCCCTACCATTTTACATTTATAAAAGGAACATTCTATATTAACTTTATTCCCAAGATTTTAATGCAAAGGACCTACGGGGTAGGCACTTAGTATTTTTTTTATATACTGCACTTGAATTTTTATTCAGGCAATTTATATCTATAACCATCTTAAAATAAATAAATAAATAAATTAAATAGATATAAGCTTGCAGTTGCAGACATATATTCTTGCTCTATCTAAACTTATGCGCGTATAGTATTCCGGTGCAAGCAGCTACAGTTCCTATCCTGTCTTTGTTGACACGAAAATCTTGCAACTTGCACAATCAAATTCAGTGGGAAATGAGGTAGCTACTAAGTCTTCGTAGCGGCAAATTTATTAAGGAAACTTAATGCAAAATTTGCAATCGATCTTGTGGTAAGTATCGGCCTACGATTCCGTAGTATTGCAATTTTTTTTTGTGAGGAAAATCGGTTTAATGGTGATTATACAATAACTTTTTATCAGGAGTCCATGGAGTTATTTGCCACAGTGCTATCGGCAACATCTGATTCTTGACAGCAATGTACTAAACTATCTATAACTGCAAGCCTACTTTAACAAGGTACTATATAGCCGCCACTACCTATAACATTTTCAAGGTGCAGAGATCCCTGTCATCGTCATTATCATCATCATCAACTAATTAATGTTCCACTGCAAGACACGGATCTCCTTTCAGAATGAGAAGGGTTAGGCCATAGTATACCGCGCTGGCCAAGTGCGAATTGGTAGTAGATTCGAGAAATATAACAGCTCTCGCATGTGTATGTTTCTTCACGATGTTTTCCTTCACCGTTAAAGCAAGTTATAATTAATTTTTAATATATAACTTAAAAAAAATCAGAGTTGCGTGTGCAATTCGAACCTCGGATACCCTGGATGAGTGGCTGGTATTTTAATCACTAGGCTATCATTGCTTATCCCTGTAATATCTGTAACTGGGTGTAATATTTGTATTAGAACATTTAATAAATCTGAAATATCGCCGTACGATGTAGCGGTAGATATTTAAATATTAGAATAAATGTATTTTTTTAACATATTGGTGTAACTGCAAATCTTTCACTTATTTTAAATATTCCAAATTCATTCATCCATTATACATTTTCAGAGTGGCTTTTAAATATCTATAATAAAACGAATAGCACCTTCGTGTTAGTTCGCACATGTGTTAGCACGCGAGCATTTTATATCAATTATTAACATTGTACTGTAACTGGGTATGAATTATTTTTCAATAAGGCAAACATGAACCTTGATTTTGTTACATGATGAAAGTGAATTAATATGTACGTGCGTTTACTGTTTTAATTATGTAAAACTACCGGTCAATTGTGTAATCACTAAGAAAAATAGCAATTCAATTTCACTGTTATATATAAAATAATTATTGAGAATCTTTTATAACAGTGTACGTATTGCCTAGTTCCTTTATTTACACTACACCTATTGAGTGTGCAAAACGCGTAATTTGTTACAATCGACTCAATTTTATTTGAGCATTGTTGAAGTTTGTGTGGTATCTAGTTGGTTTCTATCTACTTTGGTTCGATTAATTTTCATTGTGCATTTTGTATGTTAGTCGTTTGGTCGTTACTGATGATATAACGGGGTGCAATGGATTCGGAAAGGCGCTGACCGCCCGCTTAGACGCGATTCAATATAAGTGTGCGGAATAAATGCGCAAGCGCAGTACCACTCCCGCCGCCTCAGACGCCACTTCGCCCATAATGGGGAGAAAGGTAATTATAAACATTTATTAAGTCTAGAGTCAAATATTTGTCTCACATTTTCGAATTGTTCGATAATATTCGAACTTTAGATGAACATTGATCAAAGCTAAGTACCTGGTCAGGTATTATTCGAAAATCGGCAATAAATGTCCTTGAATTGCAAGTTATATTCGTTGTTTTAGTCCATTTACGAGAACACGGCATGGGACCGATGGTCCTCTGTGATCTTCTAATTAGTACTAAACAGGAGATACCTAAGTATAAAAAGAGCCTCTAGAGAGTTATAGGTGGATATATATAATAGATCCTTTCTTTAAACATCAGTCTACTTATTTCTACGTTTTGTTTGATTTGGAACGAATATCCAGCCTGTGGAAATAGCATCATATGAATGAATTGGTTTTTGTTTTCCAGGTTTTGCTGGCGGTTGTTTGCTTTCTCACGTTAAGCAAAACGTCGGCAGATGCAAAGAAATCCTCAACCAAGTTAGAAGACAGCGTGGGTGAAGCGACCTTCCCACGTTTGTATCGCAACATTCCTAATGGAGTATACGCCAGCGCCTCCCCGTATGCTGCTTTTTCGTTTCATGTCCCGACGTTTGCATCATCGCCAAGACTTACCCAAATTGGTCCGATTAAACAAGAAAGCACCATCGTAGAAAATACACATGGATTGTTAAAGGATTCATATGGAAACAAGTTTGTCGGGTCACCACATTTGGCTTACAGAACAGCCTTTCCACAGCAATATGTGCAGCTACAGGAACTACCAGCTCACCTTACCCAGCCTCTAGTATCGGCTGCGCCTAGTTTTCAATATAAACAAGTAACTCCTCATTTCTTTGGACCTCCTCAATTTAAGGTGCACACTTTGCAAGCGGCATCTCCATCCACAGCGAATCGTTACGCAGTTAATCAACCATACTCGTTCTCTGGATCACTCAGGACTCTGGCACCATCTCAAGAACAATTTCCTACGAGTAATAAAATTATTTTTGCAAATTTGCACGATAATGACAAATTGCAAAACCAAAAAGACGTGGAAAAATCTCAACGCTTAGAGGAAATCCCTAATAATCATCAGAAAAATACAAAAAGTGGTAATGAGCAGTTAAAATCCATTGCTGCTTCAGCATCTGTTAATAAAGGGAAAAAGGCAGAGATCAATATAGAAACGAAGCCTCCCGTGCCTTTGCTGGACTTAACTCTATTGGAACCTCTTACTTTTGACAATCCTTTGGTTCCCCAAGTGCAGCATTTTTTGCCAAGAATTAATTCAGTTACATATCAGAAGCTACCGCAATTTAACATGAAAGAAATTAAAAACGAAATGAAGCAATTTATAATACAAAATACCAAGTCATATGACAGTGGGCTTGTTAAGGGTAAACCCAAAGTTAATATTCCAAAAGAAAGACAACCAAGGCCACAAATAGAACATGAAGAAACAAACGACGAAAATGATCCGCCAAGAGATGTTCCTCATGAAGAACCCGAAATAATGTATGAAATTAAGTCTCCTAACTACAAAGAAACATACCAAGAAAAGGTTTTGAGCTACAATAAAGAAACACAATCGGAGCCTGTTCATTTCAGTTATGACAAAAAGACTGAAAAAAAACCCGTGCATTATAATTATGTGCGTACAAGTAAACAACCATTAAAAGTTAAAAACGTTGATTACGAAAACAATGGTCAAAATCCGGAACAACTTATTTACAATTTTAATTCTGAAGAAATCGTTGAAAATAAAAAACCCGAAAATGGTTCTCCAAAGCAAAATAAATATAAGGAATCTTCGGATGATTCTGGTGAAGATGGAGTATCATCGCATCAAGGTCAAACACGTCATTATCACGAAAAGCCTGAGCACAGGGAAGAAGAATATCAACATAATCACGAGAAGTATGTTCACCATAATGATCATAATTCACCTCAAAAATCCAGTCAGGTTAAAAATGCCCCTGTTGAAAACCCAGAGGCTGATATTCAACCAGTTATAACGGAATATGAAGAGGATATTCGCATCCTTCCAACACCTAAACAGTATGCTACTATAAAAGTAGATCCAAATCAACATATTCAACATGGCCATGTACCAGTAAATCATAATTCCCGGATACCGCACGACCGACCGCATAATCAGCCACATGATTCTCCGCGTACTCAGCCTCATTCTTATGAGAGATCTCACCAGGCACCAGAGGAACGTGTGCATGAAAAATCTAAACATATTATAATCAAAGAAAAACTATCTGAAGACGAAAGTCCAGATAATGAAGAACAGAAAGAAGAAGTGGCTGAAAATGACGAAAAAAGCGAAGAAAATTTCGAAAAAGGTTATAAAAACGCAGCGTATGGTTTCCCCGCATATGAATCCACTTCTCGTGATGCTGAAAAGGAAATATACAACCCCGACACTTATGGAAAGTCTCAATATCATAGTGATTATGACGTCGAACATACCCCTTTTCAACAATATCAGGTGGAAGGTGATGAATATCCAAAATCGACGCGTTCAAACTACAAAGACGCGAGAGATAAAACCAAAGAAGATTACTACTTAGATTATGCTATTAGTAAGCCCAAAAGTATTGAAGCTAGATACAGACAAAAGGAGGACTATTATAAAATGTTTATAAAACGAAAACCACAATACTTGAAAAATGAACGTGAAAGCGACGAGAAGGAGAGTGCAAAGTACATAGTGGCACCCGCCTTTGAATACCATGGCTCTGCACAAAAACCAAAACAATATTTCGCAAAATACCAAGTTGCCCCCCATCCTAAATTATTTGAGTATGACTACTCGAAGGAAGCGCCAAAAGATAATTCCGCGCATGCAACACGTCCGCATCAAAGATTTAAAACATACACTCAATTTGTGGAACCACAATTTCAATACGGATTCGAGCCGTCCGGGCTGCCCCGGTTACTCGATAGCGAGTTAGCTGCGATGGCAAGTAACAACAGTCCTGAAAGTCAAAAACCGGGGATGAGTAAAAAGATATACAAAGAAAATTGGTTCATAAAGAAAACTAGCATAAATGGTAGAAAGACGGCGAGCTGATAGTGTTATTTATTATGTTTGATATTAAGTTATAGTAGTTCCTCAATAAATTCTTTTTTTTGTAATTTAATTATTTTTTGTTTTTTATCTTGTCTAGTCTTAATCCGACTTAAAAAAATCCGACTTAAAATAGTCCATTTGTTACCTTCGTTTGACTATTATGTAATAATACTTTCACTGTCGATATATTACGTGACAGAAGGTATTTCTTACACCAATTTTTACTCTTGGATCGACAAAATAAAACAAACTATGAAGTCAGCCACCGTGGTAGAGAAGCAAAAAGTATTGACATCAATTTTGCATGCCTCTGCAAACCGACTGCTTGTGGTAACTGGTGGCTTGTGATAGTGAAGCAACTCTGAAGAAATATTTGAAACTCTTGTTTTTTTTAAGGTCAAAATCGTAATCAGTTTACGGTTATGACAAACAGAATTTTTTATTAAGAGTTTAATAAAAAATGTTAACTTCTTACGTCGTTTTACCTATTTTGCGGAATAAAATTATCATTACCAGAATTCCTTGCCAGTTATGCGGAATTATTTACGGTGAAATAAGTATTTATCTGACACTGACTTTTGAAATAATTTCAGTAATATTGAGACATGAATTTTAGTAATCTGTTTGCTTAAGTACGATTTTTTTGTGGAAACGTTTCGTAAAATAAATATTATTACAAGAAAAATCACTGCCATTAGAAATTCTTCAGCAGTTTCATATATTTGTGATTTTCTCATAATCTATACGAGAACATTATTTATTTACAATGTTCAGAAAAACACATAGGTAAAAATAATTATGAATTAATTAATAATTAATACTGTAATTAAACACATAAAACTCAATTGGTGATTCTTTATTAATAAATTCAATACTGACACATACAACTTACACTATTTTAGATAAGATAGTGTGTGACGACTTATAAAAGATGAGAATCGTATTATTTGAAAGAATCTTTAAATAAATTTGACTAGTAACTTATTATAAAATACTATATATTATAAAAACGAGACATAAAACCACTAATCTAACTGCCCTCAGTCAATAAGAAGAAATAATTCTACATTAATTATATCCTTATACTTGTAAAAATATAATTGGATAGGTATAAAAATATAATATTTCTTGAATAGGCCGTAATAGAACCCCGATACTTAAATAGGCGTTTTGGTTATCTTTGTTTTCGATTGTTTTCTGTATCGACATTTGGAGTTTGTTTCCTTTTCAAAAGTCTGATAGTCATCACAACTGTAGCTATTCCCAGTGCCAAAGCAACCGTAGCCAGTATTAACGCCGTTGTCGATACTTTATTGCTCTTCGTTTCAAATACCTCTGCTACTAACGCCACCGGTCTTAGGATCTTCACAACGGGCTCGCAGCCTGATTCCCTAACGTATTTCGCCCAAGTCCTGTTCGCGTATGTGAGTTCTCTAGGCTTCACGAATGGCCTCCTTCCGGGAACGGTCTTATTAGGCGTTATAGTAATATTACGCAACTGCGATTCATTATATCGGCAATAGAGATTCTTTTTCTTCTTGTTACCTTTCACTACGATATCCTTTTCAGCGCTCTTTGCACCAATGAGAACGTCCAAGTCGCCCTTAATCATATTTGCCCAGTCCCACATTTCTGCAATCTTACAATCGCATATAAATGGATTGCCGATTAAATTTAGGGAATGAAGTTTAGGATTGTTAACAAACAACTGAGGATCTATTGTAGTTAAATTATTATTACTTAAGTTTATTTTTTCCAATTGGTGTAAACCTTCTAAAAATGCGAGACTGCCTTCATCTGACCTTATTTGATTCCCGGCGAGGTTTAAATCTGTTACATTTTCCGTATTTTTAAAAGCATCGGCGTTTAGAGAAGTAATGTTGCAGTTACTTAGATCGAGCATTGTAACCTGGGATAGTTGCTTTGGGAATACTGGACCCGAAGATGGAATAACAAGTGGATTACCTCCTAACCTGATTTCTCTCAAATCCATGTACGTGAGATTTTTGAAGAATGCATTGGCATTCAGAGGCCGTTTTAGTCCGCAAAATTCTAGTTCTAATGTAGTAAGTTGTGTAAGATTTCCAAAGAGACCAGCTTCGAGCGACAAGAGATCGTTGCCGGAGAGTACTAATCTTTTCATTGATGTCATGTGTGCAAATGTGTCTGGTCCTATATACGATAAATTACTATAACCCATATTAAGGTATTCTAGGTTGTCAAGTGGGGCGAGAAGCCGAACAAAGACATTTACTAATGGATTATGAGATATATCTAGCTCTATGAGATTTTCAAATATGTTAAAGTTTTCAGGAAGATTACTTAAACCGCAGTTGCTCAAAAATAATCGTTCAAGTTTAGGCAATGGCGCCAAAGCTTCTTGTAAATCTGGAGCAAATAAGGGATTGCCAGAAAGATGTAACACTTTTAACCTCGTTGCATTAGCAAACGCCTCCCCAGAAATCGGTCCTTGTATTTTGCAGTTAGATAAGTCTAGTAATTCTAAATGATTGACACTGCTGCCTAAAGTTATTCCGACGTCTAAATCACGTAATTCGTTGTCGGCCAATACGAGCGTAACGAGATTGGTACAATTTGAAAATGTGTCTTCAGACAATGAGGTAAGGCCCGATTTCCTCAAGTTCAGGTATTCCAACCTGTTGAGATTTCCCAACACTTCCGGCCAATTTGTAGTAGTCAAAAAGTTGGCCGCTAGTTCTAAATTTTTTAGATTAGCCAACGATGTGAAAAGATTATCTGATATGTCAGTAAGCTTGCAGTCATTTAATTTTAATGTCTCCAGACCAGTCAAAACGTCAAGTACTCCTTCTTCTATAATTTTGAGGGGGTTATTTGATAAATCTACAGTAGTTAAAGAGGTAATGTTTTCGAAAAATTGAGGATTTATCGTAGTTAGATTGCAAGAACTTATGTCCAAATATTGCAATGTGCTGGAAATTAAGAAAGGTCCTTCGACGACATCTAACGGATTATCTTGAAGTTCTACGTTTAGCAGACCACGCGAATCCCTGGAAGGAGAAAGAAAGATATTAAGTAAATTAAGTTTTAAGTTACATCATTATCATCAGTATTACGTAAACTATTTAATTAAGTAATTGAAGTAGAGGATGACAGATCGAACTTAACGTCACGCACAGCTAAATCCAGGTCGGATCGTGCGCGCTAGGTTTATTTTATTTGCAAAGTCACCAGCGCGTCAATAAGTTAAGTGATCTAGGCGCCTAATTCAATCTGCATTATTTGCGCGACCATTATCTAATATTGGCTTCATCATGTCACGAGTCGCAATTGTCGCATTTCGGATGGCCGAAGCGCAACTACTTCAAAGGCAATTTTGTCATTAAAACGTAGCTTCATTATGTGTGACTCCTCGAAAAATGGCGTGGGAATATATATACGAGTATAGGACCCCGAGACTACATGTGCATTCAAATAATCATCGATTTAACAATATGAACATTGAAATCTGTATATAGTGGCAATATTTTTGACATTAGGTTGTCAAGCGGTAGGAGCATATCTTAACGCAAAAAGGGGTTATTGCCTATAATTATGAATATACCCGTTTGGTATTGTGGTAAGTTTGGTAATTTGACGATCGTCTATTTCGAGAGTATAAAAGGAGTAGTCTGTGGCAATTGGAGATCGGCAGTTTATAGTTTTACTAGTTTTTCACCTACGTCCGTTTGAAATTTATACTAGTAAGTTATGTTACTGTTTAGTTCCTGCCAACAAGATGTTCTGATGTTTATTAATTAAAGGCTTAAAACATAATTTAAATATGGCGAGTGTTTATATATTTCTTTGTGTACATAAGTGTCTCTGTTAGCTAGTTAGTTCTAGTTATTACTAAGAACTTGCTGTAAATTTAATGGGATTACGAATACTAGTTAATCCAATTAGCGATGTCATGGCAACGGAAACTACTTAAGCTTATTCGTATAGACACCCGACACGAGGACTCCTATTATATATATTACGGTAATAATGTAGATTATTGATAATAACCTACGTTTATATAAACATAGATGATCAATTGAAGTAGCATTATTCGATTTGTAAAATAAGTGATAATCTATTGTCAGGCGGCATGAGGTGGAGAGCATATGTTATTAAAAACATGAAATCTGAAATCTCTTGTGGTTTTGTTATCGAGAATTCGATCGCTTTGAATAATAATGTTCTACTTACTGTTTGTTCTACGTAATTGATAGGTGGAAGAACTATAGTACCACCACCGCTTTATAATCCGCCGTGAAACAATTTTTGTGTATCGGTTGGAGAGGTATGGCTGCTGGGCACACTAACAGCGACGCGACCATCTTAGTCAGGAGTAGTGACGCATTTACGCATGCCTTCAGATAAAACTTCAGTTTTGTTCGAGGTTAGATTTGAGTATCCATGGGCTGCAGTGGCCACATCTGATAGCCTGCACGCTCGTTAGCAACGCTTCAAATATATAAAAAAAAACTTACAAAAAAGCTTCCGGATCTACGTAGCTGATGTTGTTCCCAGATAGATCCACGTCAATCAGATACTCCAGACCTTTGAACGCGTCTTTTTCCACTCTTGTCAATTTATTGTTAGCGATCTGGAGTCTTCGCATCTTGATGTCGCTCGGGAAAGTACTGATGGTTGTTATGTTGTTTCCATTTAGATCTAGTATATATACGCTCAAGCTTAGTTCGTCGTAGGGAATCTCTGTCAAGTTGCTCTCGGAACAATCCGTGACCCAGTTGATTCTGAAGTAGTGGCAGTCGCACTCGTCTGGACACTCCAGCTCAAAGCTGTCCCCGTTGAAACCGAAGCACAGGCGTGACGCGAGGAGGCAGAGTGCAAAAGTCGAAAAACGCGCCATTTTGGTTTCTTTTGCGTTGCACTCAAAATATGGATTCGGTAGCCATCTTGGATGTTGATATCTGAAACTAAATTTATTTGTATATTAATTTTGTGATACTGTTTTTTTTTAATTAGTTCAATGAGATAAATGTTTACATTTGTTTTTGAAAGTACAAAGTGTTCTATGTTTAGGAAATCGATTAAATATCAATGTTAGAGTTATGGAGTGACTTGTATTGTAAATATCCAGATCAGATAATTATGTTACTTTACAATAAGGCAGGAATGGAATCTAGAAACCGCTGTAAATCCCGTTGTAGATACAATTGTTTCATCGGACTTTACTTTTGACGTAAGATCGATAACTCAAAATTATTATTGCTAAATGTTTGCTTATTGAAACACACACAAGTATTTTAAAACATATAAAACAAGGTACACGACCTATTTAATTATGTTCTTGCAATTGCAAATTGTTGGCATCAATGTAGCCAATAGATAGTTATTGGTGGTGATTTGAGAAATCGAAATCAATTCGAAGGGGACGACAAATCAAAGAGAGTGCCGGTGGCACTCGGGACTAACAGGCATCAATTGAATAAATCACTGTTTGATGACTGTATTCATATGTATTTGGTGTACGTAGCTGCTAGATTAAATATTAAGAACTTATTCGTAAGCTAATTATCAAAATTATTCAGATGTAAATCCATTAGGTTTAACTCGATAACAAAATTAACGAAAGAAGGCTGCAACGAGATTTGACAACCCTGTGGCACAGATTATGAGGAAATTTACCATTGAATTTTGGAAGGAAACAGATAGAAGCGGGTCCCAACAATTAAGATTTAAGTGGGTTAAACAAAAAAACAGTGAAATGTGTTTATGTCATAAGAGTTAGAAGAATTAAAATATACATATTCCCTTTCTAAAAAAATAATAAGCATGTTTAAAAGCTGTATTATTAAACGAGACAATTCCCATGTTTTCCGGACTGCACCCATGAAGCTTTAAAAATGGGACTTCTCAGCGCTCACTGGACGTTGCACAATCCTAACTGCTTCACTGGTGATTAGGATTATGCTTCACTGGTGATTAGGATTAGGTGGATTAATTACGATGAATGCTGAATAGTGTTTTGTATCACAGTCGGCCGCATGAATATATAATGACTGGTAATTATTTTTAATTTTAGATCAAACTGCTTTATTGTTTCGGGTCGGAGTTTCCTTTCATTAATCCTTACTGCAAACTCTCTTAAAAAATACTCAGGCGGTGAGACAGCCGCGTCAGAGTCACTCGTAGTTTATTATTGATTACTCTCATTCATTATCGTGCTACGCATTTACGCATCCATGCATATCACGAGACTTCCCAGCAATTACAATGGAGATTAGTTTGTCCTTGTTTGTTTTCTTTAATCGATACGTAATAGGGACGTGATTATTGATTAGTCACTCTGTATACGAGCAATAGTAATTACGCCCACGAACAATAATATGGGACTTTGAAATTATGTAAAGGCGAAGAACAATACTAATGTTTGCACAGGTACAGCACATTGACTGCGGTGCTAATATTCAAAACAATCCACCCGTGTGGCGCGCAACTCAACTGACGTGTTTCAGTACGGCGGCATACACCGTATGCGTGCGAGCCGCACGGGTGGTTCGCACAGTAACACGACAGGTGTGTTAGCCGCAGTCAATGTGTTAATATGTGGCAGAACTATAGTCCGTCCGGGGATGTACCACTGCCGCTCTCATAATCCACCGTGAAGCAATTTTTATGTTTCGGTTGGAGAGGTGCGGTTGTCGGGCACACTTACAGCTGGGCGACTATCTTAGTCCTCAAGAGAAGTGAAGCATCTACGTACGACCTCAGCCGGAATTTCAGTTTTGTTTGAGGTGTGGGTGTCCATAGGATGCAGTGACCACTTAACAGCAGGTCGTCAGCACGTTCGTTTGCTACTCTTCAAGCGTAAAAAGGGATGCTCTACGTGGTTAAATTTGTTTATATTGATAGATAATGTAGAAAACTATTGAACTGAACCGACTCTTCTTTTAACTTGGCCCTGCCAAGAATCTAAATTAAATATTTCGAGTCAACGCATGTTATTTTTTGTTCTTTAAAGCTTTACGTTTAAAATTTGCTTTATTTAAATTTAAATTCTTAAAATTTTACATGTCATTCGCAATTGATTTGATTGTTTTAAAAAATAAAACAATTGATCAAATGGATCTACTAAATTAACTATAAAAGATTAACTATTATCGAAATGAGTCACCTATTTCATCATCATTTCACATTTAATTGAATGGTTTAGGAAAAGATAAGTGTAAAAGTACATTTAGACAACCCGTATGTCAGTGCGAAGGACTGTAGGGACTGGTCTATTTAAAATGTACTGTTTGATGTTTTGTAATAGTACAATCGCGGAGGCACGGGCAAACAGTTAATAATATACGTGTTTTCCTTGCGAAGCTTTGTGAGCGAGTCGGGTCTGCCAGTGACGATACTGACAATGCGAGCAATCCGTAGAAACGGCCCGGTGGACAATCGCGACGTAATGGCTGGCATCCTGTTGGCCGGCGCGAGCCGTTTCCCGCCAGAATTTTCCAGAATCGTAATTCACTGTGATTAGGTCATGCACGTTAAGTCTCATACACAAGATTATTTTTAATTTTCGTTTGTATTTTCAATTATTGGATATTTTTGTCATCCTGTCTGGATGCTCTTGATCATTCAGGCTTTTTGTCAAGAAAACCCGAAAAATTATTTTGCAAATTTTTAATACAGTAATGAGATTGAAATGTAATAATTAATAAAAATAAATTTATATATTTACTCAATGAATTAATTAGTGACATATTTATTTAATTATAACAATGGAATTCTATTGTTATAATTAAGTAAATATATAACTTTCTCTGGACCCAATGGACGGAAGCTCGACTTCTGAAAGTTTCCGGGAAAAGATCCCCTCTAGAAAAAAGATAAAATACACTAACGAGTCCTTTTTGTAATTTGACCAATGGAATCTTCAGAGCTAACAAAAGATACATATATTTTGTTAGACACCCTCTTACCTTCAAACGACATACACACGCACATAACAATGTAGTGTGGAGGTATGAAAATACTAGGCTACGTCGTTATTTATATTATATTACAACCGAACTGTCACTCCGCGCGTGATATCTATATTGTAATCCAGAACAATTCGGAGGTTCAGATTATTCGCAAATCGGAGCTTATCTGCACTTCACAGTTCACAATTGCACTTGATTTTCACCATGTGGTGATACTGGTGATCGATAATAGGGTTCCTTTATTATCGACTGATAAAATTGGCTAACAGTAATATTGAGACGTGAACCTAAGTTGGTGTTATATGTCTGGTCTCTTTTACTACTCTAGTCTTATTCAATAGAGACAAACGGCTACAAGCCTTGTCTCACTAAATGGTTCTCACCATACTCCAGAAAAAACCTATAATTCTGCCGTTCAGTTATCATGTTAAGAAGTCTCTACTGGCCTACATTAAATAAGATTAAGTCCGAACCAAGAACGGTCACAGGTGCGATATTACTCCAGAGGATTAAGTTGGAAGGTCTTGAGTGAGTATATCTCTCTTACCAAACCCTCGTATGGTATGGCGGTGGTACCATTGGAATCGAACCAAATCTTTGGCTTGTCAACCTCCAATATTGGGGAGTCCAGTCTCTCCTAACATTGGGGATGTCAGGACCATATCCTACCACGTTGCACCAAGGCGGATGATGGAGATACGGGTTAGTGGTCAATCAGACTTGAATGTTTTCAAACCAATCACAAAGCCTCCGGCAAGGTTTAACGACCGATATCCAATGATAACAACCGGGACAGGCAGCTTAATGTGTCCTTCGAAGCACGGAAACAGGCATACATTTTTTCCACTAGCGGTCACCTATCGAACTGATGACGGCGCTCGACGTTGCTTAACATTGTAGATCAGTTACGAACTACGCAAACCGCAAGGCTACGCACGCTTCTCGGTCAAGCATTACCTCCTGGTTGTTATCAGTAGGAGACCTTAAATTGGAATGCTAATTGAGTAAACTCCTCGTGGACCAGTTATTGTATGGAGGTAAATGCGTGGTATTGTTTGCTGATACTTCACTTGTCACTCTGGTCGGGAGGTAGACGCGTGGAGGAGTAAGCAGAAATCAGTTTCTGGTCGCACGTTGTTATGCTCATTGAGGTATTGATCGCGAGGACTGGAAACTGCCTGCTCTGGAAAAAGCCTCAGGGACATCGGCCTTCGAATGGTTTAATAAATCAACATTAAAATACCGTGGTGAAGTATACCTTTCGCATGCATATCTTGCCGCGGGATATTTTTTTATTATCCCCAGCTTGTAGGTAAATCTTTCCTTAGTTTCATGTTCATTTATTAGGCTAATCCAGTTACACTGGACAATGAGTTGTGCAATAAAGCGTACTTGACGTAATTGGAATGGATTATATAGAATGAGTGTAGTCTGCCTACTAGTGGGTACTCTACTTTATACTTGTATTGAAATTAATCTATTTTATTTTTATTATTTTATTAAACTTTTCAGATTACGTATAAAGTTACAAGTTCACTAAAATTGTACCTTCATGTCTTTTGAGACTTACCGTGACTGATGTGTACTTTATTTATTTTACTTTACCTAATAAAGTATTTCAATAGGCACATTTAGCATAGACAATTTAAAACAATTTTAAATTGTTTATGATAAAAAACTAAGTAGCAAATAAAAACATCTTGTATTCAATTCAAAATAAAAAATAGATCACTTCTCTTTATATATTACCAGAGAATATGTACTCAGTTGATGGCATTTTCATAAAAGATATCGCCAAAGGTAAATAATTAAATAAATGAGTTGGTTTATTTCTCATTTTCATTCTCTATTTCTCATTCTCAAAAATACACAGCTCTATTTATTACCTCGTGTCTTTTCTTTTACTACATAAATACGTTTGAAATAACATACCTGTTTACCGTGGAACTAAATTATATTTGTAAATAAGGGTAGAAGTACACAAATACAAGTTCACTTAAGTAAACATTGACTCTATTCCTATTTATATTTGCCAACGAGAACCTACGCCTCTGCGATGGCAACGAGTACTACAAAGTATTGTGATGTACAAGGAAATGAGACAAATGATTGCATTATTTTAATTGGTTATCATCACAATCGTGACGCTTGCTACGACTATGGCACAATGTTGTGAGTTTACGTGTTGTGAAGTCGGCGATAGATTGTGCATTTAGCAAATTAAGCTGTTATTCTTTCTGAGTGTGTTAGCAATTAGCTACTTACGACTAAAGTAATAGAATGTATTTAATTTTATTCCAAATTCAAATTACTAAAGTTTTTAACTGAAATACCTGTGTGATTGTGTCAGACTTACACTTATCAGACAGGACATATTTTTTTTAATTTACTAAGTTTCTTTTCTATCCTTTCCCTTTTTTATTCTTTCTACGAATTACATATTAGTAGAGAACAAAGGGAAACAAAGGAAGATAGTTTTCCTCTCCTAGTTGACTATATTAAAAGTAGATACTGATACGACAATATTTTAAATAATAAATGACTAACGCTGGAACAAAAAACAATATATCCAATTTTGTCATTTTTTTATTTTATTTATGGCAATTGATCGTTGCTTTTCGGTCGTAACTTTATTAATAAAATAATATAATATATTCAGAAGTCAACGTAACAAATACAGATTTTGGTATGAATTGATAAATTGATTGCGATATAATGAGCGATGTTATGGTAGAAATAAATATATACGCGTTTTATGAAATACCGATATATTATTTTATTAAGTACCATTATGATAGGTATGAAGCGAGCATAGCCCCGCTGGTTGCATAGGCCGTAACCACAAAGCATAAAATCCTCTGTGATCGTAACCGGTCTACAAAGTTCAGCAACGTCACTACTAGTGGCCAAAGATCATGCGCGTTTCCGTGCTTTGGAGGGCACGTTAAGGCGATCTCGATAAAGCCATAAAATTGCGCATATTTTATCGTGACATGGTCTTTTTGATGGAAAATTGATCAATAACAATATTTTATGAAGATAACGGTAGGTAATGAATAAATTATATTTTAGAAAAAAAAAATTAAGAACAAGTAAATTAATTTATTGGGAAAAATATGACAATAAAATATTGTGTGCGTTCACATTGACATATGAAACGACAGGTACAAGTGTCATTATTTTTCAAAAGTAGCTAACAGTAAATCCACTATGAGTGACTAAACGCCACCGATGATGCGATTTTTTAGTTAAATGTTTAACACACTATTGTCCCGCTTTAAACGTGGTTTCAATAAAACAAAAGTCAGTAATTTGCAAAGTTTTTGCAAAAATATTAGTAATTTTACGTAATCCATGACCGAGTAGACATTTATTAGTAACGGATATTATTTGAATTATGTCATATTAGGTACAATTATACGCGGTTGTTGAAAGATAGTAGCGAGCCTATTGTTGGGTGTGTCACGCTCTACTTACGTTACATTACACTGCTCTATATCTCTACCCTTCTAACTAACGAGTAAATGATATTAGATCAGGAGTATTTCATTTATTACATTTATATCAGAGGTTCCCAAACTTTTTTCTCTTAGAACACTTTCAAAATTTAGCTGGCTCCGGTGGACCCCCTGCAGCTACATTTCTACCATATTCCCAAAACTCGACAAAAAATGTGAAGTTTAGATTGCAAGCCACACACACCACAAGTCGTTTTTCGCCCCTTTGTAAGTCTTGATACGTTTTACTGAATGTGAAATATGTAAGTTTTTACAAGTAACGGTCGCTGAGCTTCATAAAATACTATCTACATTGATAGGTGAAGTCAAGCCAACATTTTAGTTCTTCACTATCGAAAGCAGTTAAACTTTCGCATACGACTTGTGAACCCCCATTTTTTGTCACGCCAACGTAGACTCGCTTCGACTCTCCCATGAACCTCTGGGGGTCTACCTCGACCACTTTGGGAACTAAGAATTTATATATTAGATCCCTTAAATGTACATTTTAAATCTTAAATTATATTTATATGCTAAATTCCTTAAAAGAGGTGTATTTTGATATGACAAACTATTTTTTTGGGTATATTTCGTATTATGTGGTGATACGGAATCTTTAGTCCAGATCTCACTTGACCGGATATTTACTGCATATGGCTTTGCAATCGGATGAACTCGTGACAGTAAGCACGCTCCGCGAGGTCGCGCGCTACACTTCCGTGGTCGCGACCTACGACTGATGCTAAGGGTCAGTAGTCATTGAGAATTTTAATTTCATTTATTTTATATTATAGTTAAAAATATAGCAGAATGGTAAGATATCGGCTTCTCACTATATATATTGATGTAAGTATTTTAAAGGTAGAACTTTTCGTGGTACGATTCGGTGGCACCTGCATTACATTCCGCCTTATAACATGTTCTAATTTGAGGATGGTGTCCATGGAGAGATACTTGTTTGACGCATTTGATCTTAGTCCCTTAGGGTAGCTATGCACCTGCGGCCGCCGTACCCACATAATAGTTAGCTCTGATAGGCGGTAGGATTATGTTCGTCCGGGGAAGTACCACCGCCGCCCTCATAATCCGCAAGTTTTATGTTTAGGTTGGATGTACGGTTGCTTCCCACACGTATAGCGAGGCGACCATCTTAGTCCTCACAAGTAGTAACGTATCTACGTACGATCTCTGACAGAACTTCAGTTTTGTTAGAGGTATGCGATATGAATTTTAACATCAACATTAGAGCAAGAGTATATGTACGTAACTAGCTAAGTCAAGAACATTCAGATATCTGCGTTTTATTTTTGTATGTTAGTCAGAGGACTAGAGTCAACAGGTGCATAATGATAACATTCATTGTTACACATATGTGCCTTTAATACATTGGTGTGAAAATTAGAGTTCATTAGTGCGCTACGTATTTGCGCCTTTTTAGGGTTCCGTATCTCTAACTGTCTGTCTGTCAATACCCTCCTTCTCAGCGTAGAGGTATCAAGTTGAAATTAATATTAAATATTCAGGTCTGCAACCCTTCGGAGCTGTGAAAAATCAAGCTTCTAAATCAACGCAATCTACGATATATTTTGACATTCGCAAGGGAATCAAAATCTATAGAGTACTACCCGTTGACCTAGAATCACGAAATTTGGCGAAAGCAATGTCTTCTAACGCAAGTAAAGGAAAATGTACGAAAACCGTAAATATGTAACATCACACAAAAATGTATGCACTCCTAGGTACGTGAGTCCGACTCGCACTTGGCTTGTTTTTTATATACAGTGTATTAGAGCCTCATAAATTACCGTATGTCTTTGAGAGCCACATGGTTTTATTGCCTCTAAACCAGGACTCAGCCGAAGCAAAGAAATTTGGAGGGGTATAATATTTCCGGTTTCAAAAGGATAACATCGGGAAAATTCTTAAATGCACCTTATTGAGATACGAGGATCTACGACCTGGGTCTTCTAACCGGACTTCTGTATTTAATTTCAAAACATTCTATGGTCTCCTTATATCTGTAATTCCGTGCATGTATTGTTATAATTTTATGTAAAATCACGCGCTTTATGTAAATTGTTTAACCCTTATAGATGTGGTAAACTAAACTTAGGTTCAAAATCAAGCAACTTTATAGCCGACAAGTAAACTTTCAACTGTGATTAAAGACAATAAAAATATAAGTAGTGGTTCTATGTCAACAACCATTGTTTGAATCGTATAGCTAACCTGTCGTAAACACACGTAAGTAGTACTCACATGATTGCTCGACTCGTGCACCGGCCTCCGTCGCCACCTCCGGACTAACCGCTGGTCT
>DWKL01000027.1:0-30877 GCA_018249415.1 Phareas burnsi | reverse complement strand
TTACCATATCACGACACACCACACTAACTGTATCTTTACGCACCGAACTTTGCACTATTTGCGGTTTACATAAACTATCCACTGGACTCCACGTTTGCGCTAACTTAAACCACCTTCTCTGTATAAGTTTCTAGGGCGTTTTTTGATCTCTATTAACCCTCTTACTAAACGTAGAAAGTAATGGCATTCAGCAGATATCACCTGGGGTTTGTGCAATTGAATCCAATGGTTAGCCCGTGATTGAAGCATGTGTTCGTCTTTTTAAAAAACCGCATCTCGTGAGTACCCGTTGTGTAATTAAAATGTATAATTTCCGTGATAATATTCTCTTAAAATCTTATGTTATTATATTTTAATACCACGATCTATTAATATGACTACACAAACACCCAGACCCAGAACTGAATCTAAATTCATCATTTAAATGTCTGCTTCGACGGGAATCGAACCCAGAACCCTCTGGTCAGACCGATATGCTAACCGCTACGCGACGCGGGTCGGGTAATAAATTTAAAACGTGCAATATATTTGAAAACTTGCGAAGTAATTGTGAATCTAAACACAACACGCGCGATTTTATAAGCACTCTACGAAATTAGTTGCAACTCTTTTGTATGTCCAACTATTGGGCATAGATTTCTCCCCACAACTGGGACAGGTCTGAAGCATATTCCACCACGCTGCTAAAATGCGGATCGATCGAGAGATGGATTAGTAGTCAACTCGTATCGGATGTTATCTGCTGGCTAATGATAACAACCGGGACCGACAGCTTAGGATATCCGCCGAAGCGCGCATGAACATTAGCCACTAACGGTTACCTATCCTATTCCCTACGCCGCGCCCGACGTTGCTTAACTTTGTAGATCAGTTACGACCTAAACAACACACAAATTCATCTTATACGAAACGCGAATGAAGAAATAATACATAATTATATGACGGCGTGTTGGACTATGGCCTGACCATTCTCATTCTGAGACGAGACTATACCCGGTAGGAAGACATTAATGGGTTGATAATGATAATGACGATGATGATGATGATGACGAAAATGTTTGTGCCAAAAGCCCTCCTGTTATAGACATTTTTTTTCAATTGACCATCGTTAACGACCATTTATTTTCAATTCCCATTTTATATCATCATTAAAAATATCTCAACCACAACGTTCCGAATCCTAGTATAAATTGTTTCTACTATTCTTTCAAAAAATCTGTTTAGCAATCCACGATTAATGACATCGGAAACATAAAAATATAATGAATGGTAGAATAATGAATGAAATATAAATACAACTGCACACCGAGTTCGAATACTTTCAACGCATTTATAAAATAATGTTACCATACAAAATAATCTTATTAATAATTACTATGTGCTGAAATCGTTTATAATTAAAAATATGCCACAACAATCTAAATGTAAACTTAATAAATGATGCAGATAATTTTAGTTATTTTGTATATTTTAACGAGAGCGCTATGATTTAATTTTATTATATTAACCTTAACAGAACTGAGCGTACGCAAATGGTCATACATAATTATATAAAAGACAATTCACATGTACAATTAAAGAGAAGCAAAAATATTCAAAATTACAAAAATACTTAATTTGTATTTAAGAAAATTTATCGGAGGATTTCGTTCGTGATTTAAGGGCTTTACGAATTGTTTCTATAAAATTCGAATCGAATCGAATTATCGAATAAAATCGCTCAGCGTATGGAATAGTCGTTGCGTATATGATAATCAACTCGCACGGGTGTTTGTAACTGAAATATATTAACGTCAACGTTCAAAAATTCGTAACCACCATTCAGGCTTAATATATGTATGTATATATTTTTTCATGGAAATCTTACAAGAAATGTAGGTATGTTTAATTTAATTGCAACTACGATACTTATCCAGTTAGATCTAATTAAAAGCATATTGGCGCGAGTTTCCGCGGTTTTAAGAAACATCAATATGATTTTTCGTAAGTATAAAAATAGTTCTTATCACGTACATCTAAAATATCTATAATCGCTACCCACTACGCTACGTCCCAATATATAAGCGAACGCGTAACACAGCATAGTTAAAAATGTATCTTTTTACACCAGTCACATACATAGCCGAACTAACAAAATAGACTTCTAAATAGATTTATAAGACCTTGCACTCGGCGACATAATAATATGCCGGCACAAAATCTGAGTCATCTGATGAATCCACGCTCATTGGCCAAAGCGCGACTTCTAACGCGATAAACAGTTCAAGACGACAGAATTAAGTAGAAATGTATAAAAATAAATTAAACTGTAAGTAAAACATACTTAGCGAATGCCATTTTTCACTAATTTATTTTTTAATTAGTATTTTGTAATCAGAAAGTGTACTTCACTCATTAGGAGTCTACTCATTAAGAGTAAACTGATTCCTTCATCCACGGTCACGTACCACACTTAAATGCTTTTTTAAGCATATCGTCACTGATAATAATTTTAATAACACCATTTACAACATATTGTAATAGATAATCAAAATGATTAATTGCTTCCCCCTACCAACTTAAACATTGCCTATACTGCGTCCGCATAGAGTCGTAAGATTTTAATGTTACACCCAACATATATCCCGAATTTCCCCGACAGTATCTTTAACACTAAGACTATCGCGCTTCCAGGAAAGCTTTTCAGTTCCGCCGTACGCCTTTAATTTGAAAGGCAACTGCTACTGCATAGTTAAAAGTATTGTAAATACAATGGGACATATTCATATACATACTAGGATGCGTTCAATGGCTACGTTCTTGTTGCAACCGAGTTATAACCCGTTTAGAGGCTTTGTTGATGTCATTCATACACTAGCGCTAAGTAAATGATAAACAATAAACACACTTTATGGGCGTAGGCGCTGAACAATATCGTTGCGCAATCGCTGCGATGTCGCCACGGCATTGGCTGTCAAAGCGCCGCGGAGATATTCCGTGCCGGCCAGCCTGCTTGATTACATTTGTTACGACGAACAGATGTTTCAGTTACCCAATAGCGGTTGAATAATAATAAAGTGAAGTCGTAGCGGTGCAGTTACGACGTCGCAACTGTATAATTGCGACATCAACTACGCTTATTACGATCACTCGACGATGCGGTTGCGACGTCGCGCCAGTGCGGTTGCGACCTCGCCTACCCTCAAAAATAGCCTGTATTACTGGTTTTAATGATGCTTGTGTTACCAATCTTTCATATTGTTTAGGATTTGTAGGATTTTTAATGCAAATTATTTGGCATGACTTGAAAAATGCCTTGCCATTTATGAAAAATGTGCTGTTTAGTACATTTTTCATAAATGGCATTTTACAACATTTTTCATGTCCTGTCATATTTTTTAAAGCAAATTGCATTAAAAAAGAGCGTATTTTTATAAAAGTTTTGACAGACAGATCAGAAGTGAAAAGACACCACAAATAGTCCAAAGCCTCAAATCACAAAGCCATTTTAGACACTTAACGCAATCCTATATGCTTTTATTGACAACATTTCAAAAATTATAAGGTCCAAGAACAAAAATACCGTATTTTTTATTTTTCTATGTCAGGATAAATAAATAAATAAAAAAATTGCATTATTTCCTTGTTTCCTAAACAAAGAGAAAGAATTTTGTCATAACATGTATAATGACATCAGATATACGACGGAACGAGTATTTGCCCAAGCTTAAAATCTTAATATAAATACCTATATGCAGTTTAATATCATATGTATCATTTTTAATCAAATCTATACTGACAGACAACTCTGACCTGATAGATGAGTTTTTTTGACGTATCTAAACAAATCCCCGTCTGCCGTATAGATCTGCCGTCATTTGGCGATGCTTAAAATACAAAGGTTCCAAAATTATTTTTTATATGAAAAAGATCTAATTTAAGCTAACACAATTTAAAAACAGAAAATACAAAATACGGTACGTCTACTTTTACGTCAAGTTTCATACAAAAAAAAATTGCGCGTCACAGAAATGAAATGTTGCCAATCGACATATACGCTACCAGCGTCCTCTACACAGTATCAGCCTGTCCGACGGTACTTCACACGGAGCTACTGGAGTCCCCGGGGAAGTGCATGAGGTTGTCCCCGCTGCAGCTCGGCGTGGGCGAGGAAGGCGCGTCGAGTGACGCTCGCGACGCAGAGCTGAAGCTGCTCGAGCTCAACTCCTCGGGCTCCGCCTCGAAACGGCTGCCACCCGTGATCGCTGCGAACAACGACACGACAGACTTTTACATAATAAATTAGTAATAGCTAAAAAGCGCTTAAAGTGCTAAAAGAGCTCTCCTTCAACCGGCGATGCATTGTCGACTCCTCTGGTGTTGCAAATGTTCATAGCGACGGTGACCACTTTCCATCAGGAGGCCCGACTCCTTTATCGCTAGGTTTCGATATATAAAAAAAAAACAAACGAGCATTTTTGTAACATAGCAACAGCAAACGAACATGCTTTTACGAGCACCTTTTTTTAATCTAGAGTGCTGAACCAGCGTACTGGCCATCTGAAGATAAGTAGTCATTGCCGCCAATGGACATCCACGTCTAACCTCAATCAGAGCTGAAGCATTATCTGAGATCGTGGCTGAAAGTGCTACTCCCGATGACTAAGATGGTACCTCGCTTGCAAGTATACCCAACAATCACATCTCTAACCGAAACAAGAATTGTTTCACGGCGAATTATGAGGTTGGCGGTGGTACCTCTCCAGGCAAAGTATAGTTCTACCAAATATCAAATCCTACCCCATGATGATGAGTGGTTACATCTGTAATCAACACCGTATGGGTTTGAAGTTGCCCACAGAAACGTTGCTACCCCCTAAGACTAAGTTGGAAGTCCTCGAGTAAGTATCATTCCGTTACCACACCCTTAAAACCAGCGTTAAAAGGCAAAAATCGGTATGGCAGTGATGCCAACGTAGTCGAACCACGTAGTACTCTACCACCTTCAGATGCAGCCCACGTGACGTTAAACGGTCGCTGCCCATGAAAATCTATAACCAACTTCATGTAACTGCGCGTTGCTACTTCTGAGGACTTAGTTGGAACGCCCCGAAAAAGTTAGTCCTCCTTACCACACCCTTCGAACCAAACACGGCAGCGTTACCTACGCCACTGTTGTAAGAAATAAGTATGAAATAATGCCACTGAACACGAATGGCGGATAATTCAACCACCCGTTAGAATTCAGTCTTCTAATAAATGTGTGCAAAGTTCAGAAATTTCTATATGCACATACTAGGATTTCCTCTTACAAATCAAATATATACATAAATGATATGAAACTATTTATTCCCAATTATAATTGCCCAATATAATATATTATAATTATTTGATACATTATAATTATATAACATATTATATTGGTCAATTGTATTAATTTACAATTACCTTGTAATAGCAATGTTCACCTGCTTAAGTTTTGTCGATATGCGGCGCGTATATTTACGATAACGGTTCAGGGATTGGCAGGAATACCCACAATACCACCGCTTCGCAAGGGGTTTTTTTACTATGTAGAAGAAAAGACTTTATATATATTTTATAACATACACTTTTTTGTATATTACAATTGTACTAGTTTTGATTACACTGGATGCGTTACGTCCATGCGTTTAAATATTTAATATTCAAAAAATCCATTTACTTACACAATTATCGATTAAAATTTTTCTTTAGTCTCATTTTAAATTTACTTCCTTTAGAAATGGGATATTTTTGTGATCGACCAGACCGGGCATCGAACCAGGAAACCTCTGCGTGGCAAACCGATACATGACCGCGCGACGACCAGTCGACACAATGGCAATTTTGATCACCATGGTTGAAGCTTTGTGATGACATTACCAAACGGGTGAGCAGTCCACTTGATGGTAAGTAGCCATTGTAGCCACAGGCTTCAGTAAACCGACCATAAGCAGAGCAAGCCAATGGCACATGACGACTTATTATGAACATATCAAATTTAGACGATTCCATCATTTAGGTCTCTTTAGAACTAACAACTTAAATGACGGCGTCCTTATTTAAATTACAATATCAACTACAATAGATTATTTATAAATTCAGGAATCATCAAACCGTGAATATCACACACATTGACTGTGACAAACGCATCTGTCGTGGTTCATTATCCGCGCCACCCGTGCGGCTCGCACGCATACTGTGCGTGTCGGCGCACTGGAACACGCCTGTAGCGTTAGGCGCCGCACGGGTGGATCGTTTTAAATATTAGCCGCCGCAGTCAATGTATTAAATGAAATTAATCAATAATCAAAATAGATTTATTTTAAATTAAAATATATAATATATATAAATCCGATTTAAAAATGTAAATTTTAACATACACAAGGACAGAAAATGAAAACACGTCATTGGTTTTTGAATTCTCATTTTTATTGTTACTAATGTGAATTTAAACACTCCATAATATTATCAACAAAACGGTACAGGTGTACAAGGCAGCCAAAATCTAAAATTTTAATTTCAAACACGCCAAAATAATGCCTAAATCGCAATTAGATAAACGCCTAAAACGTATCTTACTTATTCAGTACACAGACTTCATCTCTAAAAGTTTCAAATTCCTAACATGGAGCGAATACAGAATTCACATATATTTAAATTTCCATACATTGTGAAAATCTGAAATATTTTGTGCATTTCATTATCAATTTCTATTATCGGATTAAATTCATTACGTTTTGCCGCCGAACAGCTTACATGTTGTTAGAAATCAATCGAACAGTGTATATTCTCATCTTCGTAATTGCTCGAGCAATATGCACTGAGGAAACTAAAAATCTTTAGTGCTAATAACGTGCTGAGGAATATTAACGTTATCCACCCAGCGACCGCACATGCCAGCACGTTGAAAGTGTGGAGCTGTGATAACTAAGAACATACACATACAACATTCGGAACACAAAGGTCGCAGGTTTAAAAAAAGGTTATCTCGAATTACATCACATATTCGCTTGAAAACAAATAAACCGTGGCTCTCGCACGACCATCACAAAGATGAATTACAAGTTCGTCGATACCCTTAAAACATAATAATATGACGTTGACAGCACAATAGCATGCTTCAGTGTACACACAGTGGCGTCAATACCGGGTGACGTAATAACCTCGTTCGTTGTTCTCTACGCGATCCGAACGATCCACTGAGGAACATTGACTGCGGTAACGCATCTGTCGTGTGTCACTGTCCGCCCCACGCGTGCGGCTCGTGCGCATACGGCGCGTGCCGGCGCACTGGAACACGCCTGTAGCGTTACGCGCCGCACGGGTGGATCGTTTCGAACATTGGCGCCGCAGTCAACGTGTTAAAAATTTACTAACTATTCTACGACAATTGCCTTACCTACTTGTCGATTTTAAATAATCTATATTACATTATGAATTATTATAATATCACCGGCGACATTAATGAGTATAATCTGTACTTTTCCCTCACACAATGTTATCGAAGACTCGTTGAATTTGGATATAAATCAATTTATATCTTACGTATAGTGTTAATTACGTAAATTTCGGCATTCATTTAAAACTACGTACCGCTCATCTAAAAGAACAATGACGTAAGTACAGAAAATGTCAAAATTGTCGTGTCGTATTGTTGACGTCTTTAGATCCCGCCGTAGAAGATCTGTCTGCAGAAAAATATCTCAGAGTAGTTCTTAAAATAGTTTTCAATAGAGATATGAATCGATATGATTAAAAATAAGAGCGATATTTATAATACCAAACTTATAAACACTTCTAATTAATAATTGTAAAAACGTAATTACGTCGTTGTTCCTTTATATGTGCGTTATTTAAAAGAAACAATCTCATTTTATATTATTTAGCTTAATGAATATTAAGCTTAATATTGAATATTAGAAAATATTAGCATAACATATTAATATTTTGTCGTTTAAATACATTGACGATGTAGCCAAATACGTTCCTAAGGCAAGTTATAACTGCGTGTATTATGTCAGTTAAATAGATCTTATGAGCCAAGCCTTGGGATATCATTCTCCTGGGGTGGTATTCGACCGAGCCAATCAGTGCGCAGGCTAAGCCGATCAACGTCCCGTGGCGTCCCGTCGTATACCGCAATAACTGTGCAGACTAGTTAATTATTAGGAGTCGATTTTAGTTACTTCGTCCACGTTTAAATCATAACAACAACGGAATTAAGTCTGATTTAAAAAAAAAACTCTTTATTAGGAGTCGATATTGATTACTTCGTCCACATTTAAATCATAATAACAATTGAACTAAGTCGAAATAAAAAAAGAACATTAAATTCAATGCATACATATAATTATTAGGTCTGTAATGCAAAAACTAAAAATTGCTACGACCCACAAAGGTGGATATGCATAAACATGTATAAAGACATTATTTTATCATTAGCAAATAATAATTTACTTTTTAACCCCGGTTTTATTTAGCAACCATACCGACCGTACAGTATGCACACGATTTCCTAACCATTATGAGGGGAGAGGGGGGGCACCTTAAATTATAATGTGAGTTTATTATATATAATCTTACGAGGATTAAAAAATACGTTAGAAACGACTCACTGTTTTTGCCTTCCCTTACTTCAGTGAATTAGTAACTCAATAAATTTATTTGTAACTCGAATTAGTCTTGTGTAGTTCGCGAACGAACTAGGTCGAAAGAGCGCTCCCACAGATGAACTACGCGAACTAGATCCCCGAGATCCCGCTCAATAGTTCGTAAGCTCGTAACTGAACGAGTGAAGGTGGCGCCAACCGAACTAATGTCGTCTCGCTCACTCGCACGGAACGCCATCTGCCGCTTGCTCATCCTAATCGCTCATTCATTTAGGAGCGGCGGGCCGCGGCAGACCGTTCGCTCTTTTAGTTGATCTGTTCGTCAGCTGCTCGGTAAGCAGCTGGGAGCTGACGAACTAAAAGAGCGGACTGGTTCATTTAGGAGCGGCGACCTAAACTGAGCGATCTCAGTTACGAACTATCACACCCAAAGCTAAGACCAATAATAGATAGTCGAAAAAGACACTAGCAGCCTAGTGTGGCAGCATCGTTATACTTTCGTTATATTCGTAGGTTATTAGCTACGCCCTCCATTGAGAAGGTAGCGAATGGCCCACGCGAGGGAAACTCATGCGCACGCTGCTATTTTGTCTAAAAGCACCAACTTAATCTTACGTTATTTCTCTGTTGGTTATTCATTCGATTCTATATACGCCCAGGTGGTCATTGGCGCCGCTCATTCAATAATATTCTAATGTATAAACCATAAAACCGAACTTGTTTATGCACCAGAAACTTGCCGATAGACATAAATAAAAATTTCCATTAAACTCCTCGACAAAATAAATCAAATATAAAAATAAATATTTGTCATGATCCAACATATTAAAACTAAATATAATAAAATAGAAAACACATTGATAAATAATACTTTTTCAAAATAAATTATATTTGTACATATAGACAGCAGTTGATCGATAACGGTATCGCCTACCGGTGACTCAGGCGAGGATGTAACTTGGGTCGCAACAAGCACGTAATACTGACGCTGATCGTTCCCAAAAATATCATTAAATAATACAAAAATATAAGAACTTCTTAAAATCGAACCGAATGTACAAGTATTTATGTACGTGTAAAGAAGATTTTAAATAAATATTGCTATGTACATGTTAGTATCATTGCGAGTCGATTAGATTGCATCAACACGAACAGACAACCACAATCGATAAATCAATCGTATACTTTTGGTTACTGTTATTCGTTTAAACGTGCCTATATCACAATTGTCACTTCGAGAGTAACTCGAACCACATTAAGTGAAGCCAAGTTTTTGAAAGATTTTGCAGAACGCAATTAATAAACACATACATTAACGTAGATCGTTCGTAGTGGATACCGGAAGTGCACGAGATTCCGAAGCTTAAACACTTAAAGCGAGACGTGAATCAATGGTAAAGCGGAGGTAATGAACGTCGTACTGGCCTCGAGTGGCGGCAGCGCCGAGACTGGCACCCGCAGTGTCGCGTGGGTACGCTTACAACTAAATTGTCTAAATAAATTACAAAAAAATAAGTTCTAAAATTTAATAAAATATAATAAAACTGGATTCCCTGTGAGGACGTTCGATTCGTCTACATGTAGCTGCGTACATGTGCGCTCTCGAGAACGCTTTCGACGTACGTAACACGTACTTTAACGCGTTAGCCCTCACAAGAAATCCCTTTAAAATAATTTTTGTTATTTTTCTACATTTTTTTATATTTTTATTTTCATTTTATCGATATGACGATGATACAATATAGCTAAACCTCGGAAGTATTTATACAGTTACCTAAAACAAGAAGCCTTGCGAACCGCATTATAAGTTAAAAGAAAGCTATGAGTAATTTTTTTTTTACATTTTATCTGTGCATTTTCATTTGCTGTGGCGCAAATAATAGCTGCAAATGGTTAGGTTAAAAATAACTTCATTCGATTTACCGTAAACGTAGCCAGTGCGTCTGTACACTCAGAGAAGCTCGTGATACCTGAAGGCGGGATTATTTCTTTTTCTTGCGCGACTTCTTCGACTTCGCCGCCTGCTTGGAAGGCAGAGCGGCATTCGAGGCGCCAGTGTTCCTCTTGTCTTCCTTGTCGCTGTCTGCGGATAGAACCGGCGACGCGGCGTCGTCGTCCGACGACTTCTCCATGGGGTCGGCATCTTTGTTCTCGTCGTCGAGTTTTACGTCCTGACTTGTAATTTTATCCGTTTCCACGATGCTGAACCCTTTGTCTCGCTTCGAGGGCACTTTTTCGATATCGATCAAGTTGAAGGTACTCGATTCGATCACTTTGCTCGTGGTTTCTTTGATGGACGAGAGTATATCGTCAATGTTAATTTTACATATCGGACTGGTCACCTTGGCATCGTTCATCTCTAGAAGACTATCTCTCATCACTTCGAGTTTGAAGTCGTCCAGGCCGAAGTCGAGCGGCTCGAGGGGTGGCAGATCGTGCAGCACCGAATGATGTTCGTCGACGAAGTTCAGTTCTGAAGGAGCATCGCATTCTGCAACCATTATGTCGGTCCGCTTGCACAATTCCATCAACTTTTCTTGCAAGGAAACTTTATAAGTCCTCGGGTGTTCTTCTGAACTAGCCGCTACTTCCTCTTTTTCCACCGACTCGAGCATTTTCTCCGCGCCCTCCACCTTTTTCACATTCTTGGAAGCCGCAATGGAACTCCACGACTTAACGGGTTTATCGGCGACTTCCTTTTCCTGATTCTTTTTCTCAGGCTGCGGTGATTTTCTATGAGGTTTAGTGGCTCTAGTTATTTGAATTTCCGGAAAATCGTCGTCGGTCGTGTTTATTACGTAGACTTCTTTCTTTTCAATCTCGCTCGCCTTGTCAGACTTGCGTGTGTCGACGTTTGGGGATGGCGACTTGCTCTTATGTTTAGGTGAATCCTTTACTCCGAGAGACGCGCTGGATGAACATCCCGATGACTGACTGGATTCATTACGTGATTTATTTTTCGATGAATCTACATCGGACGACTTATTCGGCTTCACCTCACGACGACTGTCTGAATTTACAGCGAGATTCTGTTCGGATGGTGCAATATAATCATCGGCACTGATGTCTTTTTTCTTGATTGTTCTCGTCTTTCCCGTCGATGTATCTTGTTCTCTTTGGCATACAATATCTGTAGACTTGACATCGCCATCGCCTTCAATTTCAGGAGTGTAACTCTTAGCTGAACGTGATTTTTTAGTTTTGGAGGAGTATGAAACAGCAGGGTCGATGTCTTCAAAAGGAGTAGAAATGGATACCAATTCACCGCTGGGCGGCTGTTGCTTTTCTTCTATGTTATGTATTTCCACGAAGCTGTCGTCATCGACTTTAGCTTGCTGCTCGTCCTGTGATTTTTTAGCCTTACGATTCTTTTTGGTTTTAAGCTTAGAATCGTCTACTTTATCGTTCGAAGGCAACGGCAGTTTTTCATTTTGTGAAGTCGCTTTTTTTGGTTCAGGATCATTCAGGAGCAAGTCCCAGGCTTGTTCCTCGATCTTGACCTCGGTCTCGCGGCTTTTAGAAGACTTCGTTTCAGTAATCTGTTTACTGGACGACGATTGCTGCGAGAGAACGGTCGTCTCGGACTTTTTGTTCTTCGTTTCGCTCCCTGGATTCTTCTCTTTAAGCAACTTAATTTCCTCTCGTTTGATTTCTTCCTTTGCAACCTTAAATAGATCATCGTCTCTAAACTTTTTCCCACCACCCGAGGAACTTCCATCCTTAACGCTAACGTCACCGGTGGTCCTATCGCTAACCGACTTGACGGTGGGAGATTTCTTAACCCTAGGTCGGCTCGTCGGCTGAATATCATCCGACGGCCGATCACATTTTGGCAGTGTAGCGGGTTCGCTCTCGCACGCCGCCCCGGCCCGCGCCGAGGCCCACTCGTACTTCTCTCGCTCGCGTACATCCCTCTCACACACGAGATCCTCACTTATACTAATATTTTTCTTAACTTCTAGTTCGATCTTATCTATTGTAACGGGCGCGATTCCGGCTTTCCGCTCGGGGAAGGGGGGCGCGGGCCCGAGCGGGGAGTCATCGTCGAAGGATATCGGGAGCACCGGACCGGGGTCGTCGTCGTCGTCGTCGTCGGGCGGCCACTCAGCGGCGGAGAGCGCGGCAGCCATGACGGCGGGGATGGCGGGGATGACGACGTCGGTGGTGAGCGGGCGGGCGCGGGCGGGCGGCTCGGCGGGCGTCTCGGGCGCGGCGGGAACGGTCTGCACGGGGATGGTTGTGGTGAGCGGCAAGGGGCGCACCACGAGCGCGGAGTGCGGTGGCGGCGCGGGCGCGCGCACCACGGGCCGGAAGGTGGCCTCGTCGGCGTTGGAGCGCGTGTGGCGGTCGGGGTCCCGCGGCGCAGGCGCGGCCCGGCCGGCGGGCGGCGCCACCACGGTGCCCGACGGGTCCACGGCGCGCTCCACCGTGCGCCGCACGGGCCCGTCTCGCTCGCGCGGCCACCCTACGCGAAACCGAAGGCAACCACGTTAGTTTCGTACGCTCCGGAGGAGATTTGGAAGAAAGCACGCGAGATCGAGGGCCGAGAGGTTCCGGGCGCCATGGATGCCTTTGGCTTCGGTACGGGGCCGTTTGCGAGTTCGCGGGTACCTTGTTTGGCGTTCGTGCACCGAGGCACGCGGCCCGCCCGCCCCTCGCCGCCGATGTCGGCGATGCCTTCTTCGCCACCCCCTTCGCTCGCGAGCTTCATTCTTGTGCACTTCGCGTTTTCGCAGTGAGCGTTCGCAACCGACTTCACTCAAATCGCACATTCTTGCACACAACTTAACAAAAATCGCGAAATGATAATAAATTTTTTTTTTATAAAGTCAAATTACATTTCCTTTAACCGTATACGTCATTCAAGGCATCATAAGTTTTCATTATTTTTTTACAATTACACATGAAAACTGCAAAATGGGAGCGGCAGTATATATAGTTATTGAAAATAATAAACTGTAGAAGTACACAATAATTGGCTACGTTCTAGACGACATTAAAATTATTTTCGATTTACTAGTAATTCCGGCCATTAAAAAATGCACAAAATTACTGTACTTACATTAGCGATCGCGTTTCATAGATTTCCAGGCTTACAACAATATAATTAGACAATCCGATCACAACCCTTTTCCATGAATTGAGTTTTAGGGGGCAGAAGAAGGTGTACTTTTTGAAGTCGTTGTTTCTAAATACTTTCTGTCCAGTAAAACAAAAATAAATCGATTAATTTCGATTAACCTACAGATCGTTGAAATATAGACCTTGTATCTCCTTCTCAATAGGTCTGTGTCTATTCTAGAATATTCGTATTCAACCACATTTGCTTTGTACGAAGCTGTAACGATATCATAAAGGGTAACAACTCACGTGATTACTGATCTTTAATTGAACCAAATAGGACCTGAAGTCGATTACGGACGATAAATCGTGCTATGTAGGCAGTTGCTAAGCAGGCGGCTGGACGAGTGAGGCCGCCGTCCCCTCAAACGATAGCATAGCAGTTTCAGCATGCTTTCTATTTATTTCATTTCAAAATTGTCCTACCAGCAAATGGGCGTCGAGTCTGTGTTCACCGACAAAAAGAGACAAAACGAACAACAAGCGAAACTTTCCCGCGTCTTTTATACAGTACAATTAGAATTAATATGTATTAGTCGTCATAGCACTCCACTGTTGCATATAAAGTTGCCTAGCAACAGCTGCGTTGCTAAGCGACCATATATTTTGATACGTACTATTTTGTCTTTGAAATTGTTTTCGAAAATTTAACGCTAGACGCAAAGTCAATGGATCGGTCATGCATCAATGAGGTATGCATTAAAATCTTGTATGTGCGTATGTATACTGACCGTGATCCTCCTTCATGGCCTCGGCGAGGTCCTCTCGGAGCTGCACGTCGCACACGGAGGCGGCGCGCCCGCCGTCCGCCAGCAGCGACTTGCGCCGGAAGCTGTCCGACGGAGAGTGTTCTAGGGAACCTGGAATTGAAACGAAACATACATAGAAAATATACTAATCTGTATTTATCTGTAAATATTTTCAAATTTCGTTACAACGATTGTTTCCGAAGTTACGCTCCTTTTGGCGCGTTATAAAAATCAGATGACAGTGAATTTTCCTGAATGAAACAAAAAGCTGCACGCACAGATGTAACACACGATGTAGTTAGTCTCTAATGAGAATTGTTATTATCGTCTAAATTTTTACGGCCTGAACTTATTCAATTACTCGCGAGTAACGTATACACACTGTTCCTGTTTTATTTTACTGAATTAAAATGATAGTTATTTAAAATATTACTTATTTTCGTATATTATTCATTATCTATTGCCTAACTCAGTGTAAAATTATTTCAATGTGTAAAAAAAATCATTTACGATAAGCGGCAAAGAAATATAACTTCTTACATCCGTACAATACACACGGCTTTTTTCTCTCTTTTTATATTAAGACCAGTATTAAGCAGGTAAGGCATAAAATAAAGCCATCTTTACATTTAACTTATCTTCATTTTTTTCTGTTAGAAGAATAGCAGAAGACGAGCGTGTAGCGGGCATGAGGTGTCATGTTAACTGGCCACCACAGCCCATGGGCATTCACACCCAATCTCAAACAGGATTGAACTCCTATTTGAAGCCGTACGTAGACGCGTTACCACTCCTTGCTTACCACAAGAATTGCTTCACGGCGAATTATGAGGGCGAGAATCATAAACATTCTATTATATCAATATTGTAAACGACAAAAATCTTCTGTATTCCCAATCTAGTATTGTTAAACATAAATCTCACAGATTGCTTTAAGGAAGGCCTGCATTCAGTTACAAAGAAAAATATGTATACTTAAATAAACTGCATGTGATGATCACAAAACTTTGAAGCGTATGTTAACAGAAACGATAGGACAATACGAAAACAAAATCCTTTTTCTTGCTTTCATGATTTTATTAAACCTACTCTGATCCTTCGAGCCCGATAGGAACGAGCGACATATGGACAATGATAACATAATCCCAGACCATGACGATACTCACTGGCAGAACCGGAATCAATGAGCACGGGCACGATGGGCCGCACGCCCGGCATGTTGACCGGCGTGGAGCGCGCGGCTCCAGTCGTTTCTACTTCTACCGTTTCCGCCTCCGACAGCGATGAGTTGGACCTGCAAGTTATATTATCAACATATTGTTATATGGTACACATATACTGATGATAGATGCTATGTATTGGGTGATTACCGCCGATCTCTATGTGACGTTAACCCGTTGACTGCGGCAAACGCACACGTTGTGTTTTAAGGTCCGTGCCGCGCGTGCGGCTCACCACATGCGGTGTGTTGCATTCAAATCTTCGCAAGACTGCGGCCAAACACACCTGCTGTGTTTTCGCCGATGCCACGCCAGAGCGGGACAACACTAACGTTGCCCCGTTGTTGTGGTCCCGCTCTGGCAAAAAAACACGCCATACGTGTGCGGCCGCACGAGTGGCTCGCCAATAAACACGCTAGACGTGTGCCGACGCACTGGATACGCTCCAAGCCTGCGGGAAACACACCTGTTGTGTTTCGGGCCGCACGGCTGGATCGTTTCGGATATTAGCGCCGCAGTCAACATGTTAAGCCACTACAGCCTATAGACATCTCTACGCCAACACCAAATAGAAAGTCATATTTAAAGCCATTTAGGTTTGTTGCTGCCCTGAAGTATTCATTAAAATGCTTCACGTTAATATATTAGCTACAAATGTGGCACAAATTAGCAGCTCAATCACTAATACTTAATGTACAAATATATATGGCATACGGTGTATAACGGTACCCTGAAAACTATGTTTTCAGGGTACCGGGGAAAGTTTTACCATTTTCAAACTATACTGTTATCAACCCAATACTGTCCTAGTGCCGGGCATAGGTCCTGCGCCTGCACTTGGCATACGACGTACATACACACACACATACACAATTGCACGTATCCAAACGAACGCACACAAAAACACTGCGACATGTTTTTTTTTTTATGTAAGAAGAGTAACAAACGAGCGTGCAGGTCGCCTGATGTTAAGTGCTCATTGCAACTTTTAGACTCTCATATCTAACCTCAAACAGTACTTCAGTCCTGTCTGCGCTGTTATGCAAATGCGTTACCACTCCGGAGGACATAGATGGTCGCCTCAGTGCACCCGACAACCGCTCCTATCCAACCTAAAGACAAAAACTGCTTCACGGAGTATTATGAGGGCGGCGGTGGTACCTCACCCGACGTACTCTGGCTCTATCACCTATTAGATAAATACTCACAAACGCTTGTCTGCGCGCTCGCCTCTACGTGTTATCCCAGATAAATTGAATTAAGCGCGTGAGCCACGTCTCCTTCACGCTTCTACCGCCACCGAGAGGGTTTTAGAGAGTAAAAATCTCACGTAACCTGATTTTTACCTCAAAATATCAGGGAAGATCTTGAGGAAGATTTCACCCGCAAAACCAAAAAAAAATGTAGATCCGCTGTAGGTCATAAAGACGAACAACGGATTCAAGTAATAGCAGCTAAATCACGTACCCGGTGCAGTTGTACGTCTTGAAGACGAACTGCGGCCCCATCCACAGGCGGCGGTGCGGGCCCGCGTGCGTCACGATCTCCACCTGCGACAGCCAGCGCTCCTCCTCGCTCATGCACATGTCCGCACACCGCTGGGAAACGTAAGCAAACGTTTTATTTACTGTCTATCTATAGTACATATATGCGATCGATTTATACTGTTCACTGCAACATGTAATGCAACCAAACAGGATTCGAATTCAAGATATATACTTTTTATTACATATACAAATATATGTGACTTTATAACGTTTCTCATTTCGGGTCACCGGTTAGAAAGAACTTACCCGGCAGCTGAGTGGTTGCAGTAGCGGATTGGAGGGCGGCAGCGGCGCCAGCAGGTCGGCGGCAGCGGGCGGGCGCTGCAGCGGCCACTGCGCCACCGCCTCCACCTCCAGCTCGATGGGCGAGTCGTCGCAGATCTTCTCCTTTGGTACACCTGGAAATTGGAAGACGTGCGGGTTGTAATAGAATATACAGAAGGAAACATACTATATATATACAGAAGGAAAAATCATATCTGAGCGTCCAAAACACTCTGTTTCCAGGCTTTGACTTTTTCTGTGACAATCTAGCAGGAAATATACATAAATCTCTTAGAAAATTCGCAATTTGATTTGGAGATGCGTTTAACGTAAATTATGGATTAAGAAACTTAGTCGGATCAAAAATTCGAAATAGGCCATTTTTGAACGTATACTTAGACGAGTTCGCGCACAATTATATATTGCACCGTTACATGAAAGCGATCAGAATAATATACTCCAGCTCACCATCCGCACATCGACTGATCTTCGCTTAATTTCCTCCTCAGCAAATGCTACTGTCTTGCCGCCCGTTCACGCGCTTTATATGTGACAACAGGCTACACGCTCAGTTAAAAGTACAAGAGCTACTGGCTTACCTGTCACAGACCACAGAATTTCACTGTCCCTTTGGATTAAATTGGGACACCTCACATTAGCATCTGCCTACACAAAAACATAGTTCAACCACAACACGGCATTCACGTCACTTTCATAACAGATACAGACGTGGCGGTGGGAGCCATCCGTAAAGTGTAGCAAGTGTGGAGAGCTCACTTCTGGCCGGGCGCGGGTGCAGCACGAGGTGCAGCAGCGAGCCGCTGGCCGCCATGAGGTAGAGCGCGACGGCGGCGCGCGCGCCTGCCGCGCCCGAGCCGAAGCAGGCGCGCGCCAGCAGCGGCGCCGCGTTGCTGTCCTCCGACAGCGACGACAGCCGCTGACGACCTGAACGCAAACGGATGTTTATTATTTTCATCAAGACCTATAATTTCCCCACAATCCACGGACCACGGACCGGACCTAGAAGAGTATATATAACTGATCATACGTGTCCAGTAGAGGAATTGTATAGGTTGATGATGATAATCATAAAGATGATCACATCATCATCATCAACCTCTACTCTCCCACTACTGGTCAGGAAAGTCTTGCCAGAATAAGGATTAGGCCACAGCCCACCATCGCTGGCCAAGTGCTCATTACCACCGTAGACTTCACACACCTTCGAGAAATGTAGTTTTAGTCACAATGTTATCTTTCATCGTTAAAGCTTGTGACTATTCATTTCTAATACGCACCTAAGTGTGGTTAGTTGCTACTCTACTTGAGCGACCAATCAAGGCGTAGCGCGGCAAACGGAAAACAAATACCGTTACCCAACATCTAGCCGCTCTCAACATTTTGAGGTTTTCGTAATCAGTAAAATACGAAGTAAAAATTTCACTATTTGAATATGGTCTATTTTAATACCTAAAAAACTCTTGCGTATGACGTCTACTTATTAAAAAGCACAATTTTTAAAAAAATACCATTTTTTTGTCTATAATGCGAATAGGGGTTTTGATATATAACAGCATTATAGCTTAAGGACTGCGATATAGATCAATACATGTGTGTAGCGTGTGCATGTGTTACCATAACACATTTTATTACCGGAGCTGGTGCGAGTGATGGTGTGCGTGGGCAGGTTGTGCGTGGGGCGCAGCTGCGCCAGCGGCGCTGCCGTGCTCGGCAGGGGGAACGGCGGCAGCCGCGGGTTGGGGAACCACCCCTCCACCACCTGGAACATTAATGCAGACTTGTTTCATTGATTATCTTTAATTGGAAGTCAAAAGTGGAGGGCCTAGTACGGAATTGCAATTTCCACAAATATCGTCTATGAATTAAATGACTGTCGGAATCGTGATTGATATGATAAGTTTTATCTGTTAACTTACATTGAAACATTTTATTTCATTTGACATGTAGCCAACATTTAGTTTTAATAAACACAATAGCCCTGTGTGGGAGTATGATACTCTCCGTTTTTATATTTTAACGTCTTCTGTTATTGCCGTATGCTGATGAAATTGTCGAACCAATGACGATTCTTAAATATTATTGGCTCAACACTCCGGACCAAAGAATACGACGTCAATGTCAACACCAACACTATGATTGCTCTTTATCATGACGTCCCAATGATATGCAGTATAATAAAACATATGTATAAGTAGCCCCGTGTAATATAAACTAGAAAACAATGTGATAATACTCTGCCGTCCTTCAGCTGTAATGCCGTTACATACCACTTTTCGGGTTATAACCAAAAAAGAGGACAATTTTTGAAAATCAGTGTCACTTAATATACCTCACATACAGGAGTTTGAGGTATCAAAACTAGAACTAATGGAGCACTTTCAAATAGTAAAACTTTTAATTCGTCTTTTATTGATTACAAAAACCGCAAATGTCGAAATCGATTAAATGCTTGATAACGGCATATTAGCTCAGGGGCGGCGGTACTAGTCTCTGACATTACATTTGTCGATATTTTAGGCGATACGTACCGGCGAGTGCGCGTGCGGGTGCGCGTGCGGATGCGCATGCGCATGCGCGTGTATGGGCAGGCCGGCGGAGCGGTGGAAGCGCGACAGGCGGTTGACGACGCGCGGCTGCGTGTGCGTGCGCACGCCGCACGCGCCGCCGTACGGGCTCAGCGCGAACACGTGCGTCGTGCCGCGCAGCGTCGACACCGCCGCCCAGCGCGAGTCGCCCGACACCGCGATGTCCTGACGACGAAGATTAAATTAGATTATACCTACGTTTAAAGATAATATTCTGAACATTTTTAGATACTTTGTACCAAAAATTAGACGTGATTTTGGGTAGGGGGAGGGAGGGTAGTCTAAAACCTCACCACGTATCACCAGGAGGAGGGAGAGGTTACAGAGTTGCTAAAAAACATCATGTGATTAATGGGCGACCCCCTATTACTTATTGTGATATATGGTATGGTAATATTCCGGCCATTAGCGCGGGGAGGCCGGAATATTACAGAATCCCGCATGCACGTCTGATTTTTCAAATTTATGGACATATTAGAAATTATGTATCACTTGGATACATAAAGTAAAGGAAAACATCGTGGGGAAACGTACACATCTCAAAGTTATTTGTTAAGATATCGAAGGTGTGTGAAGTGAAGTGAATCTTCGGGAACTTCGAAAAATCTGGGATGGGTGCGGGACTCAAGCTCCCAATACCCAGAATAAGAGGCCGGAATCTTAACCGTAAGGCTATCACAGCTTACAACAATACACATGGCATACATTACCTGCACTTTAGCCGTGGTGTCGCCCCTGTGCAGAATGTAGAGGTGGTGCACTGACGCCAAGTTGGGGCCGCAGGGGTGGGGGTTGATCCTGAACACGTGGAAGTCGTGCCCCCGCCTGTCCGCCGTTATCAGCAGCATGCCGCTCGGATCAAACTTGAGCGCGATGATGGCCTCCGAGTGCGCGATGAAGTGCGCCACTATGGGGTCGCACGGCTCTTCGCAGTCCTGCCCGTCCTCGTCGTCAATACCTTGCTGCGAGTTGAAAACAATATAAGTAGTCGTTTACAAAAAGTAATATACAATAGCAATAGTATAGCTGCAAGTGTACCCTATAATCGCACCTCTGTAACCGACGCACAAGAAATTTGATGGTAGAAATATAGTTTATCCGGGGAAGTACCACCGCCGGCCTCATTTGTGTTTCGTGTTGCGACCATCTTAGTCCTCAGGAGTAGTGACGCATCTACGTACGACCTCAGAGTTTTGCTTGAACGTTATATGTGGGTGTCGATGGGCTGCAGTGACCGATTAACATCTGGTGGCCTGCACGCTCGTTTGCCTAAACGCGATCTCCAGTCTAAGAGCCGTCTAGAACACATATATGTATATGTATGTATATATATATATATATATGTGTGTGTGTGTATATATGTATATGTATGTGTAAGTCAGTTACCTCGATGTCGAGCACGGTGACGAGCCCCGCGTGCTGCTGGTCGGCGTGCGGCGGCGACGGCGACTGCGAGGCGGCGCGGCCCGCCAGGCTGTGCGCCACGCTCTCGCCGAGCCCGCGCAGCCCCTTGCTCAGCGACTTGGCCGCGTGCAGCACGCTCGCCGTGTAGCTACTCACACCCTCGCCTTGCAAAATCACAAATTCTAATTTATTTCTCACTACAGACATAAATTTATCGAAAACGAGTATGGGCTCCACTTAATGGCAAATACCCATTGCTACCCATGGATTTTTATAATCCAAATAGGATTGAAGATCTTAAGCCCTCAATAGATGTACCTATCTCCAGTTGCTACCCATGATAGCCATATGTTGGAATGACTCTTTGAAGTCTCTCCCTTTAAATTGCTGTGTTCTGGTTAGAAGAGTTTGGTAAGGCAGAGATATTTAGACGTGGCGTTCCAAATTAGTCCTCGGGGTTAGCAACGCATCTGTGGTCGACCTCAAGGACTTTAATTCTAATTAGGGTTAATTATAGATGTCCATGGACGGCAGTGACCCGTCATCATCAGGTGAACTGTGTACTCTTTTGCTACTTCGGTGCTGGTCTGAAACGCTGACGGTTCCAGATTCGATTTCTGACCAAGCAAATATCGAAATGATGAATTTAGATTTATTCAGATTGTTTACGTACTCGGCCACAGAACCCACGACACAGAGAATCCCAGTATGGGCGTGTACTAGGTATAAAAACCATTTTTAATGCATATAATTTTATTAATTTATATATCCATGATAGCCTAGTGGTAAGATTACGGTCTCTTCCACTGGGGTTCCTTGCTTCGAATCTCACAAGCATTTCTGATTTTTCGAAATTATATGCGCATTAGAAATTATTTATCAATTGCTTTTACAGCGAAGGAAACCATCATGAGGTTACCAATATTTTTAAAAGTTGTTTGTAAAGTTTGCAAAGGTGTGTGTGAAGTCTAAAAATCTGCTTTTCGCGTACATTAACGTAACCTTTCTCATTCTGAGTATGAGCCCAGCAATGGTACAGAGACGCGTGAGAATCATTCTCTCCTACATTATATTATATTATAAGATAGATGAAAAGAGGTAGGTATTAAATACTATGCACGGAGGATACATAAATATTACGCAAGAATAACAATCTAAGGTAACCTTCTATACCACACTAAGTTCGGCCCCGATATGAATAATATTTTATTACTATTATCCCTGTATACGTGACAAATCTATTCAACATTTACTAGCGTATAGTTTAGAATGCATTTCTATTTACCAACTAGGTTTATTTGCGCGATATATCTCAATTAAGAACTATAATTTTGTAACACATTAAATATGCGCATAACATAAATTGAGCCGCTTCAAAGTTACTTAATGATCATCGTAAATGAGATTTTAATTCAATTTAAGTAAAGAGCTATGCGATAGTATGTGCACAAAGCAGATGCAAGACGTAAGGGCAACATAACACAAGATTTGGTCTATAACAAAAGACTCAGATCTCGCAATGGGACGTATAAGGGTTGGTTACCATGCAAAACATATTATAGTCTTGCCTCTTTTCCAGAATCTATATATATATTTAAAATATAAATAGGCTTGCGTTTGGCCGTAATCTCATTTGATGGTGAGTCAGATGCGGCCTAGGATGTTGCACACTTGCCTAGAAGATGCCTATTCACTTTTGCCTTAAATAATTCCAGGTTATAACTATTAAGGAAAACAGACCTAGGCAGAGAGCGCCACTCTTTCGCGGTCTCTAAAATAAAGGAGGGAGAAAATAGCTTAGTCATTTAAACATTTTTAATTTAAAGCAGCATTTTCAAACATTTTTTAAACGTGTGTTTTGTTCCAACTTGAGAGATAGGATAATTTTTATATAGATTTTCTTTATTAAAAGCAAAATTAACGATTTTCATATTTCGAGCAGTTCCCAATTTCGTGTACTACAACGTATTGTGTGATGTACATATTACCTTATCTACGAAACATAAGATGCCCCCCCTCCCCCTCCCCCCGCAATGCCCATAAGAAATGTAATAATTTCGTAATATTAATACCAATTATAATATCTAATAATTGAACTAAATACAAGAAAGCCACAGCAACGCGTGACCGGGTCCGCTCGTATAACGTATAACGTAAAGAAAACGCCACGACAGGTTGAACCAGATACCGGTCTTATAAAAAGGCACCATTGTTTTGAATGAAAAAGAATTTAATGAATAGCACTTACGACATGTTCATAGGCGAAGCTCGAAGGTGAATTCAATTGGCGCGATGCATTGCATTGTTTGAAACCGGCGCAAGACAATACACCGCGGTGAACAGCGTGCGTAAGGTCAATAGAGGAGTCATCGACATCATCCGCAAAGATAAATAATTATAGCGAATTATGCGTATTTAAAAGTGATAGCCTAGTGGTAGGTGGTGGTCTTTGGGTCCGGGGTTTGAATCGAAATTATGTGCGCTAAGAAATTAATGATCATTTGCTTCAATGGTGAAGAAAAGTTTTTCATATAGGTTGAAAGGCGTACGAAGTCGAAGTCAATCCGCATTTGCCAACGTGGACCATGAGCTAAGCCTTTTCATTTTGAAAGGAGATCCGTGCCCAGCAGTGGAATATAAAAAGCGTCGCAGCCCACAATTAAAATAAAACAATTTGATAATATGTATAGGGAGGCCTGGAGCATAAACCACCACGCTTCTCCAATGCGGATTGACGAATGCTTGGATTTTGTTTATATACTTTTTTATTTAAATGAAAGTCTCACTGAAATCGGATCAGTAGTCACCGAAATTAACTCGTACAGACAGACAGACTGACAGACGGATTACTTTTTATTGTTTTTTGTTTGATATCATACAAATAAACTTTCTACTCATATATAATAATGGCAGTTACTTCGACATTACGCACAGACACATCGATTTTACATATTTATATAGATTTAATTCAAACCAGTTTTCCCAGGCGGAGGCGACGGCGACGGGACGAACTTGAACTTGTTGGAGCAAAACGAGAACGGACCAGTTGCACCGAACACCAGTAAAACCAGTATTGGCCCAGTTTACATGTTTCATTGTTTGTTTAATTATAACGTTCATTTGAAAAATCATTTTATCTTTATTTATGTAATTTATACAACAACAATACTTATATGTTAATATTACCTGTCTGTACGTTTAAACTATTAGCAAAAAATGTTTCGTACATTGATTTAACAATTTGTGTTAATGTTACACTATGACAGAAAAATAAACAGAATTTCGTTCAGAATAGATAATTAAGTGATAAAAAAACATATATAAAAAAACCGAATTTTTTGGCAACATTGTAAATGTATATATTTTTTTAAAAGGAATCAAGTAAATGCTACTGACTTGTTATAATTTGGAATGTATATTTCAAAAACACATACAATGCTTCACTTGCGCACTTGAACTTAATCAATCTCATCGAAAGATGTATCTTGTGCCCTGTGATGGCTTCCCTGCTACTGAGCATGGGTGGATGGGTGGTAGATGATAAGTTTGTAAAATATATATTTAATGCACTCCTCTACATCCACGCGTATGAAATAGAAATATGATTGCACACAAATACACAAATCTAAATGCAAGAAAGTTATATTTTACCAAGTAATATTTTAATAAGTAAATACTTTTACTGTTAAGAAAATAACAATATGCAATTGCAAGAATTTCTTGCAATATTTTTAGCATTTTATATTTATATACTCTTTGTACCAATGTTGTAAAAGAGAATGTATAAATTTACCTTCACATCCTCCGCTGCTGCGCTTCGACGGATTGAGCTTCTTATCGGCATATGCCAGCCATCTATCCCCTAAAGCGATGGGGTTGATCGGGGCACTACCCCCCAGGGGGCAGGGACAGGGGTAGCAGGTGGTGACGGCCAATCGGTCTTCCAAGGTACCAGCATCGAACACAGCGAAGCGCTCGGAGAAGGAGACCACCACGGAACGCTTGTTAGCCAATACATCCAGGATTGGATTCTTGAATTTGATGCTCTTCACCTGTGAAAGGATATAAAACGATAGATATGAATAATGCACATAAACAAACAATATATCTACATATATTTGGGCAATATTGAGAATTATAATTTTTTTTTTCAGTCATATCATTGTAATATGAAAATTTAGTTGCCAATAAATTATTATTTATGAAGTTCTTCATTATTATAATGATATGTCTCTATTGTTTTATATGTTGATAAATAATTAACTCAATAAGTTCCGTAATTTACATATAACTAAAATTATTAGTGTAAATTATAAGAAGTATATTTATTTCAATATAAATTATCTTTTGCAATTTTAACACATTAATGTTCATTACATTAAATGCATAAATTAAGCTACTTGTTCAAGGTTTATTATGTACTTAAAAACAGTATTAACCAACTTGGCGCGCGACGCCAGCTACTATGAACCTCAAGATGTTTTTATTAATTTTTATGCAAGAAACTTAGATATTTTAGAAGAAAAAAAATATATATAATCCAGTCATTCCAATCAATATCGGTTCCACAGTTAACAGATATGCCTTTACAAACATACTGAAATAAAAAAGTTATATATTTTTCTATATTGTAAATCAGCATATAAAACTGTATACTGTATTTTAGTACGTCATAGAACTACTCTTGTGTTTCGTTTGGAGAGATGTAGTCGCCGGGTACACTTACAGCGAAGCGACTATCTTTGTCCATAGGAGTAATAACGCCTCTACGTACGGCCTCAGATAGCACTTCAGTCCTGTTTTAGGTTAGATGTGGGTGTTCATGGGCTGCAGTGTCCAATTAACTTCAGACGAACTACACGCTCGTTTATTACTCTTCTCATATAAAAATACCTAACAATTTTTAAATCAAAAACACTCTTCGTTAATAACTAACTTTGATTAAACTTCTATAGTAGTCTAGCGTTTTAATAAATTATATATATGGAGGTTTTAGAAAACGATATTGAAACGGATACTTTGTGAAACGAACCTGCTCTCCGCCTCTAATGGATATGAAACTGAGCGAGCAAAAAGCGGGTCCAGGGCTGGCGGAGTCACACAAGGCGATTAGGGGCCTTTTCGACGCGAAGCAGTCGCCGTGCTGCGGAGTTGGCAGTATACGGAGCACCCTGACTGTGCCTTGCCGCCAGGAGAGCACCTCCTGCGCTTCGCCGTTGGGCGGGATCAGCCACACTTGCACCCCCGATCCGTACCCCAGGATAAGGAGGAGGGGAGAAACGTCGTTCTCGCCGTCTCCCTCGGGCGTCGGCTCGTTTATATCCGCTGTTTCGAACCTGGATATAGAAAATATTATTAATTTGGTTTCTTTAGAGCAATGAAGCAACCATCTTGCAAGCAGTCCATTTGATTTCCCGTGGTCACTGCCGCATATCTGTAACCAGTCATAAATAGGATAAATGATACCTGATTTCGGCTATAGATGCACAGCTCCCCCTGACGACACCTAATGATTTCTCTCTCTTACTACCGAAAACGCAACAGTATTAAACACTTCTGTTGTAAAGCAAAAATAGCAGTGACGACAGTGCCGCTGCAGTCGTAGAATTCAACCACCTTCAATGTGTTGTTTTGCTACAGTCAATATGTCAGTCATTTTTTTTTTATATTTGAAGAGTAGCAAACGAACATGCAAGCCACTCGATGTGAAGTGGTCACTGCAGCCCTTGGACACCAAACATGTAACCTCAAAGTTCTATCTGAGGTCGTACTTAGATGCTTAACTACTCTTGAGGACTAAGTTGGTCACCTCGCTGTAAGTATGTAAAAATTGCATCACGGCGGATTATGAGGGCGGCGATGGTGACTTGACCGGACGAACTAAAGCTATACCACATATCACAAACTTACTGATAGTACATTTAACTTTTTATTTAATTAAAAAAAAAAATCAGACAAGAAAGATCCATTTATATTAGTAAAATTACGTAAAAGTAATTTTGTAAATAGAATATAAATTGTTGTGGTAGATCGTACCAATAAATAAATGATTCTTTACCTGATCGTACCAATAAATAAATGATTCTTTACCTGTAGTTCTTTTATTAAAAAACGCTCACCTAGCCCACTGGATGACGTCCTTGGGGTCGACGGCGGAGGAGGAGGATAGTGTGACGTCATTAATGAAGCCTGAGACCGCATCGATGATGCTGCGGTCGCTGGGCGGCTGTGACGGCACCGTGAGCGGGCCGCCCGAGCGCGCGTGCCGCGGCGACTCCGCTGACATACTGGCTGATTGGGGCCTGCCATAAATAAGTATTTTTCTATCAATATGAAAGATTGGCTATCCGTGAGCATGGACAGTACTATCTACATGGCAGGGAGACACAATAAACCTGAATAAAAAGTAGATATCCTCTGTCTGTAAGCATATGGGATTAGCTACACGGGAGAAGTGCAAAATAAAACTATATGAAGCACACAACTATTTCAAAATAGCTTTAATTAGAAATTGTACAGTAGTACTTTAGTATAGTTAGTAGTAACTAACTATACTATACTTTCCATTTCAATATCATTTATAGAACTCAGATTTAAAGTTATATTACTTCCATATACTTTTAACTTCACCGTTCAGCACAAGAACATGCTTATTTTACAGAACTCTCTGTTTTGTGGTATGATGTCTTATACAATAAATGTAAGGAATGTAGCTTACATTGTAAGAATCATTATTATCATGTGAAGTCATGAATAATTTACATTTACTTTTTGTTACAGGTTAAATATATGCATGCATAGATATAATTATTCATAGACACCGACCTACCCAACTATTAACATACCTGTCCTTCTATTTATCTATCTAAATGACCAGTCTGCATTTTAGCAAGTAACCCATCCTGCTCAAATTTAACTACTTATGTGTTATTTTAAAAAATATTGCAATAACAAGCTGTGAAGTTTGGAACAATAAAGATGTATGACAGTAACAAAAGGTCCTCATATGTGTAATTTACTTTAATCTTAATACAATACAGTTACATATTAATTATTGAATGGGGTAATTATGAAATGTACCTTCACTATGCAGTATATTATCCTGTCCATGTTTTTTGCTTAACCTAAAGGTTGACTGGCTGAGAATACTTTTAGCATAAGTTTGCTTTTTGTACCACATAAGGTTTTAAATAAATAAATATGTCTATATTAATTTATTTTGTACCAAAGGTGAACTAATAAAAGACAGTCTTACAAAGTAATTGATAATATTTATGACAACAATTTGGCAGAGGATAAATGTATACGTTTTAAAATAATATGACAGCAAGTAGCTCAGGCAAATTACTGTAGAAATAAAACAACCATGACATTTACAAGATAATGACATGTCTGTCCATCAACTAAATCGTCCAGACTCCTACATTTTATTAGAGTGAAAGAGTTTGTACTGGGCTCCCATGTTTTACATAGAGTCCTATAGCAGAATATCCCAAAAAGCTAGTTGTGATAACAATAGCTAACCATAGTGAGAGAAGTTGAAGGGTCCATTGCTCATAAGCTCCTTGCAATTAGTGTTGAGGACATACACATTTAATATATGATGTATATTTAAATACAATTTTAATACTCAAAAGATAAGACTATTTATTTATTTGATTTTTACACACACACACATATATAGCTTGTAAGCCCAGTTTTATAACAGCTATACTTATGCAATATTGTAGCAGACTAATAAAATAAAAAATCGTGATAGGAATACTTAAATACATCAATGAATAATTTTGGTCAAGTTTATGAATGTAAAAAACAAAGCGAAGTATTATGTTTCTCAACATTGAATGTAGAATGACATTATCGCATTTTGATATTTTTATTTTATTACAATGTGATTTATTTAATCAATGTTTTTTTAAACATAAACAATTCTTATCAGTATGTGATAACAGTTCTCTTTTATCGTCATGTTTACAGTTCCACTGTCAACACAACATAGGAAAGTAATAAATTAAGATTCTTTTTACAATTAGTTGAATTCAACTGAAAACCTTGAGACTTCAAAATAAAACTAATTTGTAAACCAGTGTAAAACAGTATGAGTAAATATTATTATTGACTGCAAAGCAAGCTATGCCCCATTACTATCCCCCACTGTGCAGATTATCCCCACAACAATGAGGCATAGGCTACCACAATTGTTCAAAGTTAATTAAGTGTGTAATTAAAAATAAAACCCTAATACATGAATAAACTGCTATTCCAAATTTGTATACATTAAAAACAAAAATAAAAATAACATATTAAAAATATAGGGCTATCACTGTTTGCAAGACTACTGTTCAATTTAAACTTTGATGTTCCTAATTTCAAGGAATTTTCCCACTTAACTATCAATATTTTTGTTTATATCTTATTATAAATGAAGACAATTAAAATCGAAGCGATCCAATAGTATTGTTCTGTATATTATATAATTCCAAAACAAAACACTAGCCTATTGTTATTGATTACATAATTTAGAAAAATAAACAAAAGTCACTTACACCACACCTAATCAATAATCAGTTTCAGTTTGATCCCGAAATTAAACAGGCGTCATTGCAATCAACGGGCAGTGCATTAATACTTTAATACGTAGGTGTAGTGTGACTATTATTATATTTGTTTGCGCTCAGCCTAAGGGACCGAGGACAAAGGAAATCGATGCAAAGAACTACAACTTTTCCAAATAACAATCGCCACTGCAACATGCACTACAAACACGCATTTTAAACAAAAAATCAATAGACTCACCTTACTTACAAAAATAATTCTCATTTTAATTCCATTTTTAAATTATTACATGTAATTGCGTCGTTTTACTGGCAGTCGAAAACAATGACGTCACAACAATAACTAAAAAAACACAACTACACTCACTCGAACACTTGACCTGGTTAAATTACTTTAACACTCATAAATAAATTAATCGAGAATAAAATTATAATTAAAAATATAAAACAACAACATACAACAGATGTTTTGAATGACAATGGTCTGACACTCACTTTGTCTTTTAAAGTGTATGTGTGAGACTTACAGAAAACGAAATATATAAATGTTACACACAACAGAAAATATGTGTGTTGTAGTAAACCTGTATATAAAAATTACACAGTGATTTCAACAAACACACACAAACATCAGCTGTCTAGGGACGAAAATTGCCAGATATAAAATTTTATTTTTTTAATAATAAACAACATTATCAAAAATAAATTACGTTACTTAGTTGGAATCAAAAGGATAAATAAAAAATAAAAAAACTATAACTTTAATTATAATATTAAATGTTACTCTAAACTGGCAAGC